>CAEGAD010075084.1:0-22511 GCA_903067055.1 Poeciliopsis paucimaculata | reverse complement strand
ACAACAAAATCACACAAAAATCAATCAGTGTTGCTTCCTAAGTGGACAGTTTGATTTCACAGAAGTTTGATTTACTTGGAGTTATATTGTGTTGTTTAAGTGTTCCCTTTATTTTTTTTTTAGCAGTATACTTTGTTTTTAACAGCAGAAATATTGAGCAGATAAAAAGCATAAACAGATTTTTTTTTTTTTTTTTTTTTTTAGAAATTAAATACAAATACATAAAGTTTGTTCCTCATAGTCGGCTTCATATCGAGGCTTGCTCTAGACTTTACCTCACGTTGCATGAACTACACTTCACACTTTGAGCTAGAGATTACAGTGTTTATTGGGCCGTTAAGCGTATGCTGCGTTTGTGAGTTTAAAAGCACAGTCCTTACCCTTTAATTTCCAAGAAAACCACAGAAAATTTTGTGGGCTGAAAAGACGCACTGCTTCCCCTGTACCCTGCTGCAAAACACTAGAGGGGGGATCTACCTCAAAATGTTGGGTTAGAGCTAAAAAAAAAAAAAAAAAAAGTGAAGTGGCAACAAACTCCACTGGATTCAGCTTTAGTTTGTCGCAAGACTCAGTGGGGGGAGGGTTTAACATTTTGCTCACTACTGTGTTTATTTGATTTAAAGCAGCATTCAGCTTCTATATGCTGCACAAATCTGGAACAAGCTTTCACAAAACACAGAGATCCTTTAAACCAAGAATCTGATTAGAGCTGCCTTTGGTGACTAGTAAATAGAAAATTCATCAACATACTTTGTGTATTGGCTTTATGATTTTTTTGACAAAATGTAATATTTACTGCTTGAATCACAGTTGGTGACTTTACCATGTTTTTATAACGTAAAGCACTTTGATCTGGCTTGTTGCTGAAATGTTCTTTACAAATAGATTTGACTTAAAATACTAGAACATGTCATTTGTCTAATTTTTGCAGAATTAACTGCTTTATAAACATTACACAAAAAAATATATAACTAAATGACTCCAAAGGATTTGCTCAAGAATCTCATTTTTGCTTGAACAGGTAATGCTTTTCTAAATCACTGTTTTATTAATTCACTTTTTAATCATTTTTGTATCCTTATAAAAAATGTTCTCACCTTTTTCTCTGATCACATCTATCAGGATGTCGATCACTATAAACGTCCCTGTCCGTCCGATCCCTGCACTAATGGGTGGATGGAAAAACCAAAGTCTGAGTTAAAGTTGTTTCTGTGTTAAAACTGCAGTATGTAACGTAAAAAATAAAAAAAAAAACTTTTCTTTTTTACATATTTGTTAGAACCGTCACCATGTTGTGACAATGATGCCGATAATCTGTGAAAAGACCAATCTCATCCAACTCCTCTACTTTTGCTGTCTGAAGAAATGCAACGCTCCAGACAAAAACAACCAATCAGAGCCAGGAGGCGGGTCTTAGCGCTGTCAATCAACCTCATCTACTTGTTGTTCAGTATGTTAATGACGGGAAACAACTCGTCATTAAAGAAAAAAAACATTTATCCACCATCATTGGTGGCTATGCTAACTAGCCTATCATTTATAGCAGGCTATGCTAGTGCTAAGACCTGCCTACTGGCTCTGATTGGTTGTTTCTAGGAGCACTGGGAGAAGGTTGACAGTTTCAAGAAATATGTAAAAATATTTTTATAAACATTACGTACTGCTGCTTTAAGTCAATGAATTATTTAGTTATTTTAGTATAGACCTGTGAGTACCTGCAGTGAACTGTTATGGGTCCAGCATCCAAAATGCTCTCCTGTTTCAGGTTGACTTCCTCCAAGAAGTCCAGCACGCCGCCCGGGTCAGCGGGGACACCGTGGTCCGGCCAGGTTCTGAAGTGGTACTGCCACACTGTGCGTTCTGTGTTACCCTGAAGCAAGTTTAATGTTTTCCAATCAGAAATGTGATACCGTCCATTGTCTGAAACTTTTAAATTTCCAAATCCTTATGGTTCTGCTCCAACAACCCTTCTTAACAAGCAGACGGGCAACTCACCTGACCAACTTCGGACAGCTTCAGTTCTCTGAGGATGAAGTCGTGAGCTTTTGTCTCCTTGACGTTGCGAACGCGCATTGCGCCGTACTCCTTTAGAGCCGACATCTCGGGCCAGTACTTTACACACTTGCTCTGTGGAGATAATTCCATCGTTTTAAAGTCTGATTTAAATCTGACCAGCTGGATTTAAAGGGCTACCGTTTAAAGACAGATAAAACAACAAACCAATCTAATTCCAGGAATCCTTACCTTCCCTCGTTCCACCTCTTTGGTGGTCATCACGATGACCCGAGAGTTCTCCTGAAACACCATCCTCCAGAAGTCACTGATGGTGTTCTGCAAACAACCCTGAGTGGCAATGTAGCTCTTCTTCGGCTTGGCGTTGTTGCACTTGGAGTCCGCCTCCGGCTGCAAGCATACATTCAGGCCAAGAAACACAAATCAACTAGCAAGGAAAGAAGCTGATTCTCTGGATTAAAAATGTTTTTGATGCAATATTCTAAGCATTAAGGGGTATCATTATGACTTTTCCACACACATAGTTCCATTTTACAGCACTATCTATGTTAAGTAACTATGTTAACATCAGCTGTTACTTGTAATTAAACGCCTTGACTTAGGGCCTCTGTCTCTTTAAGAAATTCCTGCTCTTTCTGAAACTCCGCCTTCAGGAAGTCATCACAACATGGCTTCTCCATTAACCCTCTAAAAACATTTTTAGAGGTACAAGCTACTTCTCAGCGCTGCACTGAGAAGTAGCTCGTATAATGAGATGTGATGGAAAATTCCAGCAGTTGTTTGCTAATTGTTGCTGGCTAGTCTGAAGGAGCTTAGCGGGAGAGTGTCGGGGTGGGGGGCTGCTCTGAAACTTGGAAACTGAAGCTTTGAGGAGGCAATGCGCCTTTGGTTCCCCCAAAAGTTTAAGAGTTTTGTACAGCTGAATGGTTGCCAGGGGAGATTAAAGGATTTCTCAAATACGCATGAAAGAAATCAAGGCAACACCTCATGTATGTTTTTGATGGGCGAATAACATTATAACATAATGTAAAGCTCAAAAAAGTTAATTTTACATAATCCAGCCCCTTTAAAGTTCATGTTTTTTTTAGCTTAACAGAGAAAGTAATTATAATTGACAGCAATAAAGGCTTGAAAACATTGCCTGTGTGAGTTACTAAGCTTTTCAATAACATCCTAACACCAGAAGTTATTTCTGGTGTTACAAACAAACTGTCCCTGTATATGTGTGAGCCCTGAAGGAGGTGAGGGGACAGGAAAGTCTACCATGATGATGTTGGCGTTGATGTAGTCGGAGCCGGCCTCGCTCGGGTCGCCATCGTTCAGCACGACGCGCGAGTGGTCGACTGTCAGTGCAAACAAAAAACGAATCAGTTAGTACAAAACCCGACTCAAGTCGTTTTATATCAAAAGAGCTGTGTGCGATACTCACAAGGCAAAATGTTCTTGTATCTGTTCTTGTTTTTATTTTCTGGTCGCTGACCCTCTTTGCGGCTGTAGAGCAGCTTGCACTCCTGTTGCTGCAGAGTCTGAAAGGGAGAAAAACAAAGACAGACTGGTGTCACCGTGGGAGTTTTTTGTTTGTTTCTTAATAGGCCCTGAGATGGGTTGATGAGGGCTTGGATCCCTCTCAAAACTACTTGCAGTGCTAGTTTGTTTTTATTTACTTATTTGTCCATCCATCCATCAATTACTGTTGACTAAAACAAAAATTTTTATAATTTGGTATGGGCCTAGAAAAAGAAAGATGAATTCTATAGAAAAAAAAGGGACAAATTTCCCAAAAACTAGCAAGGATTTGAGTAAATATCTGTTGTGGATGGTGAACACTGAAGTGTGCACTGATGTCATATTCTTATGAAAATCGTACTACTTTCCCATTGCTCCAGCTGTGTGGGTAATAGGCTTTGTGTTATTCAAATTTCCTGTGAACCTTCAACATTTTTTTAATACAAAATGCCTGAATTAAAAAAAAAAAAAAAAAACTGTTTTCACTTCTGTTGAATCCACACAATGATTATTGATTAGATTATTATGATAAATGATAATACGATGGTTTTGAGACAATTTCCAGGTATTATATTGATAATGGCAAAATGATCACCCTCTCAAAAACCAATAAATTTTAATTTAAAAAAAAAAAAAAAAAAACACTTCACTGAACTGGAAGATATTTTAAATATCCAAAATAAAACACGGGAACCAAAAACAATAAATAAAACAGAAATAAAAAAAGAACCACAACCACAAATGAAATGGATTATGATACAACTGCACTTCAAAAAATATTAAATCATCAAAATGGAAATTTAATTTTAATTTAATTGAGCTCATTTTGATTTATCATGCGAATTGTGACAGTTTAGTGGCAACAAAATACTAAAACTTTTGTACTTTATTATTAAATATTTGCTCGGAAGATTTGTGTCAAACCAATCATTTGGCATTGGAAAATAACTGCTCAACACTCATTATGCACATCTATAAACATACGTTTAATATTAAAGTAGAAATATTGAACGTATTTCTATTTCTATTATTTGTTCTGTAAACAGCAACATTATTTTTTTTTTTTTACCTCAAATTCTTCCCAGAAGCCTTGCTTGACCTTGTCTGTGGCCTCTGCTAGCTTGCTCAGCTCCCGAACTCGACTTTCAATCTCGGCTGCGTTAATGCGGGTAGTGTTCAGCGGCTACAGGGGGACGGACAGGTTAGCTTGCTACTGAGCAGAAATTGCCCTCCTGAATTTGAAAACAGAGCAGACCTGCTTCAGCTGGAGGACGGTGCCAAGAGTTTCCACCATTGGGTTTTTCTTGTAGTGCTCCACCAGGTCTGTGAGGGAGTCGAACTTCTCTCCTCCCCCCACGTCGTACTTCAGGTCACCCTGGGGAAGAACGCATGTGTTAGGTTTGTGCAGGTAAATGTGACCTTGTTGTAGCATTGTACTGGAAGGAGTTGGCTTCTCTCACCTGGCAGCGGATCATGACGTGAGTGACTTTGGGTTTGCCATCATTGGTGTCCGTTTTGTCGTCTCCGGTGCGGACAGACAGAACAAAATCCCCGGGGTGGCTCTGGCTCTCCCTCACCAGGAAGCTGCCATTCTTGCCTTTCTCCGTCAGCAGCTTCTCCGCGTCACGGCCTGACAGATGTCCGTGGAACCATCTGGGTGAAGAAGAAAAAAAAAACAACCTTGTAATAAATCAAGAGAGTACCACAAAAACTAAAACATGTGGCAGTCCAAAAGGATCAAACCTTTGTTAAAATAAAAAAAAACTACATCACATCATCAAGCATATATCCTCAAACCTTGCTTAAAATGCGCTTGATTCATAGCGCAATCAAGTAACTAAGTTAAGTTCAGTTGTTATAAAAATGCTATATATACAAGAATTTTCTTTTCTGTGACAATACACTTTCAAAATATCTGAAAAGAACTGCAGTGAAATATATCTGTAGGTTTTTTTTTGAGGTGGCATGTATCAACTGAAGCCGAATTTAAATCATATCATTAGCCTGTAATCTGTTGTGTGTCTTCCTTACATTTCCATGGCATAAGATGCCATGGAAATGGCATCTTATGCCATTTCCATGCTCACAAAGCCAGGCTGATGCTCACAAAGCCAGGCTGCCATGAGTGTTTTTGACGGGTCAAAAACCTCAGCACTGTGGCTCTCACACACCAAGCACACCACACCATTACCTCACCTCAAGATCCCAGTTATCAACACCTGAAAGTGAAACTGATGGCATGACCTACGTTCTGATTATTCTGCCAATGATTAACTCTACCCTTGACAGCTACTGCACTGAAACGTGGGTGGGTGGATGGATGGGTGGGATAAATAAATAAATAAATAAATAAATCTTCCTGAATGCCACAGCCTTGATCCCAATACACACATACACAGTTTAAACCACAAATACATCAAAAAAAATATACATTGATATCAAAGATGTAATGGGACTTAATTTTCCACAAACCCCATTTCACTTCCCCTGATTCACACCAGTGTATTTATTGAGTTTCAATACATCACAGTATGGGTAACAATTGTAACAGCAGCATTAGGATCATTTTCTCATTGCGCTACAATTGGTGCATTTTCTGTGTATTGTGAAGTCGGATGTTCCAAGTTGAACATTTTGACTAGGAAAGTTGGAACTTGCCAAGTAAACCCGACTTTAGTATCCAATATGGCCGCCAAGTTTATAGCATGTAAATAAAGTTGTTTCTATCTCATTAAACCAGTTGTTCGTATAGGTCTAGAAAACATCATAAAACCTTTGTTTGAATGCATTAAATGGAGAGAAATATGTTATGAACTTATAAAACAAAATCCAATGACTTTACAAGAAAAATTTTACAGTTTTTATCTCCAAACTAAACTCCCATAACTTAGTTTAATCTGGAAACTGAATGTGGATATAACATAACAAAACACCTTTACGTGTACACCTGAAAGGATATATTCACGTGACATTACCACATCATCACCGGAGCTCAATGATCTGGATGTCTGATAACATCCTGCGCTCACCTCTCTGATGTTGGGTCGGCACAGTTGAGCGGATACTTGAGCTCGATAACGTCTCCGTTTTTCTCCTTCAGTTGCCCATGATGCTCCATGTAATACTGCACCAGCTCAGCTAGCGTGGCAAACTTCTCCCCGCCGTACAGGTCATAGTAGTCTCCTGTGTTTTGGATCTTAATGTGGGTGACGGCTCCATTTCGCCTAAACAGAGGGGGGGAAAATGTTCAGAAAATGTCAGCTTGCAATCAAATCAAAACAGTTTACAACCAAACTGTTAGCTCTGAGAGCAACTTTTATTCAAAAACGACTAAAGCCAACAGCTATGTGGTAAAAATGCCTGCAACAAAAAAATATAAAAACACTAATTCTTTAAATTTGCCTCATGTTTTCAGTCTTGTAGATGTACAGTAAACAAGATAAGATAAAGAACAGGGTTAATATTTTAAAACAACAGAGACAAGCTTTGAGTGTGTCTGTGGAGATAAATTACGGACGCGTCAATAAATTGACCCCAATTTCCTTCACTTTGGATGTTTTCACAGCTGATAGCGGTTCAATTGGAGAACAAAACTGTGACATGTGGCACAATTTCAGCTGCTGTTGTGGTACTTTTTCACACTTGACTGTGACAAACCAACCAAAACCACTAAAAAAAAAATTAAAAAATATTTTTTAAAAACTATTCACCTCCTAGCCTATAGGGGTGCTGCACTAAGAACCACTGTAGGAAACTACACAAAAACCTCTGAAGTGGACACTGAGCAGAACTTCCTTTCTTCACAAGCTGTAAACAAAAATGGAGTGGCGTCAGATTTTAGTGGTTGAAGGATTTGTCTTTTGTCTTTGGTAGAAGAAAACGAGTCCTTTCTCCAGCTAGTGTTTGACTTTGTTTTGGTTAAACCAGACTTGCTAGGCAACAGAACAAGAGTTCTGGGGATTAAAGTACATTTAGTTCCATTTAAAAAAAACAACAAACAAAAAAAACAGAGAATCGGCGGTTGAGGATTTTCAAATATCAGTAATGGGCCAGAAAACTGCAATTGGTGCAATAAAATTATAAACTAATGTTTTCTTATTTAATCCAGGAGTCTCTTATACCAAATGTACATATTGAAAGTGTAGTTAAATAACCTGTTAGATGAATGGCGAGCATTTTGTGACTAACAAAAAAAAAAAAAAAAAAAAAGCCCGTCTCTTCTTCCTTATTCAACCCAACATATTACATAAACTTAGTCATTGGAGGCGACCACCGCTCTCTGAGAAAATAGAAAAAGAGAACTTGTGGCAGATCAGAGGCTCACCATCATGTAACTGTCGCCAGCTTACTGGTGGCTGTGAGAGTTAAGAGACAAGACATGCTGGTTTGAACCAGCAGCGACTGGTTCTCCCTTGTGAGAATGCCCCGTGTCCACCAGGCGAGCGGGTCTTGTTTTGTCTCCACAGGAAGTAAATACGGAGAAAGATGAGAGAGCATACAGCTAAAATACGACCCTGTGACTAAAATGACATCGTCTCTGTCAGCTGCACTGACTTAATGATACTTCATCTGAAAAAATGTACGCCCTGACAGACCAGAGATAAAACCACGTTTCGCATTAGAAAAAAAACAAAAACAAAAACAAAAATGAATGATGCTTATTTTCCTGGCGATCATTCACTCGGTTTAATATAAATGTCCTCGAATGATTCTACTGTCAATTTAGTTCTCACTTCTATGGTGACAGGGAGAAACACACCAACATACTATTGCTTTAAATCCACATTTCCAGAAAACACTGAGCTTTCATTCCAAGTCATGTTTGTATCTGGCTTAAAGTCTAATATTTGCTCTCCTTTTAGGCCTGGCTTGCTCCTGGTGAACCATCTGCTGCACGCTGCCCGGCTAGCAGCTAAACGCCTCTCTGTCAGGTTAATTTAGTGAAGCGGATGCAAAGTGGAGAATCTCTGGTAAAGCTACTGTTGGGTGATATTGCTTAAAAATAAAATAACTAATTATTTCATACTGGATTTGATATTAGTCTCTCTTTTTCCTCACCTTCTTTTCTAATTTTTTTTTTTTTACAAAATAATGATGCTTTTAATGATGATCTAAAAAAATGACCGAAAATATTTTCTGTCATTGTTTTAATCATCCCTCCTGTGAGCTGTACATCAGAGCATTAGGGCCAGGCTGCGAGGATTTTTGCTTTACTACAATAATGTAGTCGGGATATTAGCAAGATAAAGACGTTGTATTGCAAGAAAAGCGTCTCAAAATTACGAGAAAAAAAATGCTTTAATGAGAAAAAAAAGTTTCCAAAGAGTCATCAGAAAATTATGTGACCAGCTCAGTTTGTGTGGTTATTTCTTTGAAATAGACTCAGTCGTTTCCCCAATGGTCTCAAAGTACTCCTGCTGATAATTATTTAATGTTAAAAGACGAAGGATTTATATTTTGTATTTTTTGTAAAACATATACTGACGTAAAACTTCACAAAATGCTCAACATTAATCATCTTAAATTTTCATTATTTTTTCTGTTTTGGAGTTTGTGTAAATGACGACTTTACTCTGGTAGCATTATAAATTTATTCTCATAATATTACAACTTTATTCTGGTAATATTATGTCTTTATTCTCGTATTTTTAAAAGAAGTCCTAGTCTGACCCTAATATTTTATAACAGAGTTCACCTAATTTCAAAGACCTAATAAATAGAACCTGTAAAACACTCGTCAAACAAGATGGCTGCCCTGGGTGCACTGACATCTCTGTGAACTGTGGAAACATGACGAGCGGATTTCTGAAAAAAAAAAAAAAAAAAAGATTGTTCAAAAAGAAATTTTTAAAAAATCAAATTAATTTATTGCCCAGCCATAGGTAAAGCACTTGTCTGCAAAATATTAAGCTTCTAAATTGCATATAAAATACTTTTAATCCCAAGTTTCTATTTATTGATGCGACTGTTTTCAGAAAATTCCATTTTAGGTGATGAAAATCGTGTCTTCAAACACTCTGATGGCGTTTCCTGCAGAGATTGCAATTAAAATGTGTAGCATGTTCCCCTTTCATTCTGGACAAACCCAAGAGGAAGCTTGCCAATTTGTAATTTATTGCTTTGGACATCCCATCTGAATTCCAACGGTGTCCTGAGCCTCACGGCTTACCGTACTGAGAGGGTGAAGTCTCCTGGATTACTTTTGCTGGGTCTGGCTAAAAAGCTCCCGTCCACTCCTCGGGTCAGCAGGAGGTTCTCTGCCTCCACGCCTGAGATGTTGGGGTGGAACCACCTAGAACATGGAGGAATGAGGATGAACCATGACTGGATTCAATGTTAAATGGGGAACTAAGCTTGAAAAACATGAAGCATCACTCCCATAACTAAAAATCACTCATCTTCCAGAACACAAACGCATGAAGTGGACTATCTAGATAGTTCTGGCAGTAACTTAGGGTGGAATGTTTTTCACAATATTGTGTAGCACTATTGAGATAACAATAAAAATCATCAGAAATCGATTGTTTTGTTTTCTAGATAACTCCATGCATGGTTGTGACTTCATAGCACCACAAACAACACACACACACAAAAAAAAAACAGGCTTCTTCAGGACACCACTTACTTAAAAACAAGTGTCAGAAATGATATTCCACATTAAAATGTTCTAGATGACACAACAAGTTGCTGGCTAGCACTGCTAATCCACCTCATTTGCTTTTGCTGCTCTGCATTATCATAGGCCAACAGAGATGGACGCAAATATTTTTATTATTATTATTATTGCTGAACACGACATGGTTTTCGAAATGTTAGCCGGAGAAACGGTTACCAGCATTTTCCGTTAATCCATTCAGACCAAATATAAACGTATGCTGAGCAGAGATGATATTCTGCATGTGACGCTGACTCGGTATTTTTCCCCAGAACAAACTCAGTTTCTGACATGTCTCCCTGCGGTCCCTGGGTGAGCACAGGTCTGCAACTCCAGTCCAACCCAGCGGGGGACCAACTTATTCTGTCAAACACATAACCTGGAGGAAGTCATATTTTGAATCCTCTGCCTTTCACACTTATTCAGACTTCACACATATTAAAGTATTTCATCACGTAATTGCCTCAAAGACATTTCACTCAATAAATGTCTTGATGCAGATTATGTATACTGATGATATAGGCTACCCTTAAATATATGCCCACTCATATATGACTCATCAGCATTTATTTAGTATTTTTGAACTTTTTTGAATAAGAATGGAAGAAAGGGAAATGCAAGTCGTAAACCTTCAAAAATAGCCACATGCAAATGAAGTTACTAAACAGAGACTACAATAAACTTTCGGAGAGAGCTACAAATCTTTAAAAATCTCACCCTCCCTTCCTAAACATTTTAAATGCTTGCAAAAAAACCCCAAAAAAAACCCATTAGCAACATTAGCTTGATGCTAACAGTAATGACCTTACTTTGATGCGATTTGATCGTATTCCTCAGTGTTGAAACTTTATTTCTAACCACTAATTAAATGTGTTCCGTGTTAGTACCAACTCACAACATCGAAGAGTTTCGGGCTTTACTTTATTTGTATATTTAGTTTTAATAAATACCAGAGTTTCAGTGATGTGATATCTGATATAATAATTATACACTACATGCACATTGAATAAAAAGCTCATGTAGCCAATATATGTCCCCCCCACGGTTAAATGATACACAGGGAAACGTGTGAATGTGAAAGGAGTTGCTGAAAACAGTATAAAGTGTTGTTTACTGAACATGTTCAGAGTGGGATTTTCAAGTGACCGTTAGCGCTCCCCACCCTCCCCCCGGCAACCTAACCAAGTTAGCTGTTCTACTCTCTTCGCTTTTCTTCCAGAACCTTAAATACCCCAACAAACCGAACCCCAAACAGCTGAGGGCTGTTAAACGTAGCTGGCTCAGCTAACATTGTGACCAGACATTGTTTTCCAGACAGCAAACCCCCCCTCTACCCCTCCTCTTACCTCCGAGATGTCATTTTTTTTTTTTTTTTTTTTTTCCGTTCCTTACTTCCTCGCTGGCACTTAGCGGTAGCGTCAACGAGCTGGACGAACGTTTGCGACCGTTTCCGCTTCAGCTAGTCAATAAAGTGCCTCATCGGACAACACCCGATCAGACCGGGCACTGAAAACTGGCTAGACATCCACATAAAATGACAGTAGCGTCCGCTGCAAAAAAGTCTCTAGGCCTCGGCCCTGAAGACTTCACAGCCAGTCGGCTGTTGGACGTCACCAAACATGCGACGCCACAAAGGCTGCTCGGATTTCATTACCGCGAGTGTCCGTTTTATGAGAACCGTGATTAAAGTTAGCTTTTGTACAGTCTCCGCCCAGGCACCCCTTAACCGGCAAACGGTGTGATTGAAATGAAAGGCCCTAACAAACCCTTACGTTGCGCATGCCCACTAAAATCCTTCTTGTGTTATTTAGCTGCTGGAGAGACAGTTCATCAGAAAAGAGTTAACTCCTGAGTGTGTCAGATCCAAACAAACTATAATTGTCTTTATGCGTTTTAAAGAAGAATATTTCCGCTGACTCTGCTTCTGTTTGTTTATTTATTTGTGTACTTTGTTTTAGTATATTTGAAGAAACATAGTTGAAACCAGATGTTACACTAAATCACCAAATTTTTCATCGATTATGTTTCAAAAGCATCTCAAAGCAGTGGTTTAGATTTAAAAGCACTTAAGAGATTAACTGGTGGAAACAAACTGAGAAACAGGCAATACATTGCAATTTTGATAATATTTTGACAAAAATGTTATTTGTGTGGCCATCTGATATTAAAAGTGTTGTGAAAATTGCTCCTTTTTTTGTCCATGTTTAAATATCTCAGATTATCAAGGAAATGTCAATATCTAAGGTAACATGAGTAAATACAACATGTGATATTCATTTAATAATTACTTTCAAGAATTAAAAAAAAAAAAATCAAAATTATTCTGCTCATCTGAGATAAAATGTTGTAAAATCACACCAGCCTGATATATGAAACAAACAAAAAACACTTAAATAGAAGTCAGAATTTTTAAGGTTCTGCTTGCTAACTTGCTTTTTAATCATGGCTTACATTAGATCAGAGTGAATGTATTCAAGACTTTCATCGGAATTCTTTCTATTGTGATTTGGAAATTAATTCTCGTCTAAGTTGTAAAGCGTCTCATCCTGAGGCGCTGCCGTAATGATTGTCCCTCGCAGCTTGCCGTTTTATAAACCGTACGTGGCAGTCAGAGAGCGGAACACGGCTGTAGAGTGGAGCTCCTTCCCTGTTCCAACTGCCTGCTCCTGGAAACACGGCGGTTTTCCTGTCTGTTCTGTAAACCAACAGAAAAGGAAAGAAAAGAGGGAGACACTCCTTATAGCGTTGGTGTTTTGAACGCATCGTTTCAATCATGTTTACCATCTCAGAACTTGTTGTCTTGCTGGCCGTTCTGTGTGCGACCGCGTCCGGCTACTTTGTTAGCATAGATGCTCATGCTGAGGAGTGCTTCTACGAGCGGGTCAACTCCGGCACGAAGATGGGCCTCATGTTCGAGGTGGCCGAGGGAGGCTTCCTGGACATCGACGTAGAGGTAATATGCTTCTCCGAGTGCGTCTACCCACCATAATCGTGTATTGTGTACTACTCGGAGCTCTTAGTACTTCAAACTCTTAACTGAATCGACAGGCCCTGTGCTAACGTTAGCTGCTAACGAGACGGCTAGTCTCGCTGTCAAACGTCACCTGAAGTTAAGTAGCTATGATCCGGATTTATTTGCGGCATTTTAGTCATTTGCAAGATATTAATATTTATCTCAATGTCTATATCACGCAGTCGCCGTTGTGGTTAAGGCATTGCAAGGGTGATGCAGTGTTGATAAATTGGATGCAGCTTTAGCATTGTATATGGCTAGGCTACCATGTCATACAGTATTTAGGAGTATATTTTGAATTGTAAGTTTAAAATAGAGTTGAGCTTTGCTTCCCACAGCTGTTCTAGAGATCTGCTTCTAATTAAAATAGCCAAATATATATATATATGTTTTTTTTTTTCCTCCCCCTGGCAGCTGCCATATGTCGACCTCTCAATGATTTGGTAAAAATCGAGTCAGGGTTGCCAGGTTTGGCAGGAGAAGCAAGCAAAAAGGTCTTCGAAATCAGACATGAAAGAAACGACACCTTTTCTTTCATAAATTGTTGTTGATAAACAACAATTGATCTCGTATTTCGTCAGAAATAAACTCTTCGAAATACATTTTGCTTAGTAACCTGACCTGGCAGCTGACCCACCCACTGGGTTCACCTGCTTGCTCCTGCTGTGGGTCAGTAAGACTTTCGTCATCCAGCCGTTCGTTTTTACATAAGAAAAAAATTATCATGTTAACTTTTATACATTCATTAAATTGTGATGGGTTTTTTTTCTCTTGAGCAAATACATAACCATGTGCTAAATAAATAAACAAAAAAAAAATGAAGCATGCAGACTAATGGATTCCACAGATCGATACATGGCAATGCTGAGCTCCAAGATAAATGGATATTACAGTATACTTTTGAAATCTTGCCTCTGTGCTGACAAACAGGGTTGTGCTGTTTCTGGTGTTTTTTATTTGTGGCGTTTATTGAAGGGAGAAAAGAGTACTATAAATGTGGCATTTTTACCTCTCCTGTTTTTGCATTTTGCACAGCCAGCATTACTGGATTGGCAGGCTCTGTGTTTTTCCCTGGGGAGGGAAGATCTCTACTTAAAGTTTAAGATTTCCTAAAAGAGGCCACCATGTCCAACTCCATGCTGAGATTAAAATGTCAAAGGGAAAAACAGAACAACTTTCCTCTACTCCATTTAGCCATTTTCTTCTAAAAGAAATTTAATTCCCTCTCACAACATCAAAGACTCTCACCCCTCAACATGTCTTCATGCAGTTTCAGAACTTCCTGTCTGATTTTTCATTCTGTGTTTAAGTGTATACTTAAAAAAAACTTTTAATGGTGCAATCAGAGACAGACTAGATTTCTTTTTGTTTTTTTACTCTCCAGTCTCTGATCAAGGGCAATGCAGCTGAAAATAATCTGATTCTGGTCAGTGGGAAATTTCTGTTTCTCTATTCAGTTTGATGGTTTTATCCATCAAAACTGAAGCATATCAAGATAGACTTGATGATGGTGCAGATTCACAAGGTGTATTGATTATCAATCTGTACAGACTCTGGTTGAAAAATTAAAGGAAGTCTATTTTACAACAATGTTTGCTTCATAGAGGTAACTGATTGTACAAAAAATAATCAGACTGACAGTAACCTAATTTTATTAATATCTTCTAGCAATTTGAAAGTGGAAAGTTGGTGTGTCTTTTGTCATTGAATAAATATCTCATATGACATTGGATTGGACAATATGGCTGAAAATTGTATCAGCGTTTCATATCTATATCGATAATTATTGATTAGGTTTTTTTTTTTTAAATATCTGAAGTTTTCACTCCATGCAGTTTTGTTTTACTTTTAAGCAGTTAGGCACCATGGGGAAACCTTAAACTGCTGCTGCGCAAGTTACTCAACAGGTTGTTGCTAGGTAATGAAAGAGCGAGTCAGCTGAGAGGTTGAGCGGCTAAAGACTTTACTCTGCCTACATCCCCCAGAATGCTGTGCGGTTCTGGATTGGTGTTCCTTGAACAATCTATAAATTGAACATTAAACTTTCTATGAGACGTATTATTGCTGATATCACCTGTTTATTGGGATACATGCATTATTGATTTAGAAAACATCAATAATAATTGATTTATTGTGCAGCCCTAATAAATTTGGTTGAAAATGGATGAGTTTGTTGAGGAATTTTTGAATAAAAATATGAAGAGTTTGATAAAATGGTTTAATGGATTTGGAGGGTGTTTAAAGGCGATTCAGTTCACCAGTTGCACTTGAATGCATCGCAGCTCTGCACAGGTGGAGACACCTGACGTTGAATGGACTCATGGACACAGAGCATGCTCTGATATGAGATTCCTATGGCTGGTTGAATGCAACAGGCAGCTGGATTTTCACTTTGGACTCGTTTTTCTTGGTATGAAAGTGACGTTTACAAAAGGCTGACCTGAAGTTTTGGTTCGGGTCACCTAACATTCAACTAAAGGACATCATGTTCAGCTGAAACGGCTATGTGGAAAGTTTTTGTTAGAAATACATGAACTGTTTCACTCTTGGGAAGTGATCTTGTATTGTAGAAGCTTCAAAGTGAGATTTGTACTCCTCTTAATACTGCATGATACCGGAGTGCACTATATATATGTCGCAATTGACTGTGAGGAGAAGTAATTGTTGGCTAAAATATGCCAACTATTGGGAACTTGCATTTTTTTATGTTACTGTAAAGCTTTACCAGTTGGACAGTCTATTGGCAGCAGATGCTCTCATCAGATAGAGATGACATTGCACAAAGTGCTTAATGTCACAGATTGATGGAAGCGCAGATTAGTAGAAATGTATACACTGTCATCGTATTATCGCAAGAGTGAGCGACCACAGGCTGCCGGTTAAAGCTCACAAGTACTTCTCTCTCCTCTCTAAAGAGGAGAGGAGAGAGATTCTGGTGATCCTTTATTTGGATCACCAGAAATCCAAATAAAGGCATTTATGCCTAAGACGTAGCAGCGATGGATAGTGGTGTTACATATTTTCACTACTTCACTTTTTTCCATAATTTTCTTTTAAACCTTCCATAAAATTTAAACATTACTGAAAATCCATTTTGAGATTCTAGGCGAGTGGGCCTTTATTTGAGAGTGTTGTTGTGCTTTTGTTGGATGTAAAATGGCAATAAAAAATGTCAAAGAATTTACCAGATATCTGCCCCATACAGTGTTTAATAAGCCTGTTTAACTCAAACACAGTAGCGCCCCTTACCACCAGGCTTAGCAAGTTTTCTGGGTGAAACCCTGCACCCTTTCAATATTTTTTACCCAGATAATGTTTTCTCCTCAGATAACTGGGCCTGATGGTAAACAGATTTACAAAGGAGACAGAGAGTCGAGTGGGAAATACTCCGTGGCTGCACACATGGACGGAACCTACAAGTTCTGCTTCAGCAACAAGATGTCCACCATGACGCCCAAGATCGTCATGTTCACCATCGACATCGGAGAGGCACCGAAAGGCCAGGACATGGAGACAGAAGGTACTCAGATCGGCCAGGTTTGAGTACATGGCCCGTTTTTTGTGACATTGTTTCTATTTGAAAGATTTTATCATTTGAATTTCTTTTTTGACTTTACTTTGGGTAAATTTCCCTCCTTTATAGGTGGTGACAGCTGGGATGGTAGGAGAAAGAACAGGGCAGAATAAGTGAAAACTGTCATATTAAGTTTGGGATGCACCGTGAAGTTTTCTCTAACCAGTCTTGTTTTGATATTATAAACTAATATTACATGTTGTTTGCAACAGATGCAGCCTTAATGTTTGTTTTGTTTGTTTATTTTAACGGTTTGACTGTTTGCACTGAGTATCAGAGAAATGGTGTGCTATGAAAAAGTATTTGCTTCTTTTATGGATTTCAACAAGTGTAGCTCGTCTTTCTTGGTCACTGAAGAGTATCAGACAGAAATGAAGTTTAAGGTTACTTTGCAGCATCTCAATCCGCTTTAAGTGCAATGACCCAAACACTCAGGAGCCTAACATTTTGTTTGGGTTGGACCTGCTGCATAAACATCCAAACACTTGTTTACTTCAGAATTTTTCTTCTAGAGAGAAAAAAAAAAATCATGGTTTCATCACTTAAAGCACGTCATTCATGTCTTAAAATGGCAAAGCAGCTCCAGACCATCATACTACCAGCACCATGTTTCACTGTTTGAATGGTTCACTTTTCTGAAAAGTGGGGCAACTTTCAAAAAAAAAAAAAAAGTCTCACTTTCGCCTTGTCTGTCCATTTTGTATTTCTTCAGGTTATCCGAGTGTGACTTTTTATTTATTTATTTTTAAAATTTTGACAGCAAACTTTTTAAATGTGAGGCAGATGAAGTCCGTAAGCGGGGCAAATACTCCTCCACAGAACTGTAGATGTAAAGGAACCGTGTCTCAGATGCAAGAAGGTTTTGCATGTGGCGTGTAAAAGCCTGACGCATATCCTCTGTGCACGTCGTTCTTCTGGCATTAACGGCTCGCTCGCTGCTCGTTTCAGCTCATCAAAACAAGCTGGAGGAGATGATCAACGAGCTCGCCGTCGCCATGACGGCAGTGAAGCACGAGCAGGAGTACATGGAGGTCCGTGAGAGGATACACAGAGCGGGTAAGAACGCAAACCCGAGAACCGTTTGATCTGATGAGTGCAGTAAAATTTATCCTCCCATCCTGTCTGCTGGTTTTTTTTTTCTGCTTCTTCTAGTTAATGACAACACAAACAGCAGAGTGGTCCTGTGGTCCTTCTTCGAAGCCCTCGTTCTGGTGGCCATGACACTTGGACAGATTTACTACTTGAAGAGATTTTTTGAAGTGCGACGAGTGGTGTAGTTCCCTCCATCCATCCATCCCTGTGTGTCCTCCACTGTTCTTTTTTTTTTTTTTTTTTTCCCCTCCAACACCAAGACAGTTATTTCCACACTGAAAGACAAGACTGGCCATTTTGAGAAAAGCCAACACATGATTTGATCTGATGAATATTTTTTGTTGTTGCTGCTCTGTTACCTGCTTGATTCCCTCTTTAATTGTATGTTTGGAAACAAATGGCCAAAAGAGTCTGCTTGTAGATGCCGGATTCTTTAGTTCTTTCTCTTTTTGGGTTTACCAGGTTTTTGTCGAGGTTTGATTAAAGTCTAGTTAAGCGCCGGTTACTTGCCAGGAAGCGTTCGCTGGCGCAAATGACCGAGGTTTCTTCAAGCGCAACACAAGAAAGATGTCAGAATGCGTGCGCGGAGTCATCACAGGGGGAATGTAGGATTTCAATTGGAACGCAGCATCTGGGAGGTGGAGGGTTGTTCCTAGGGTCAAAGTTCATTAACTCCACTCGTGTTTTATGGATTCATATTGCAGCTGGTCTTTCTATAAAAACAAAAATAAATAAATAAGAAACGAGACAACCTCTACCACTGTTATTGAATTGAAAGTGGAACATGCCAAGGGGAACTCGGTGGACATTTTCATGGAGGTTGGTCTCTGCTCCCTGTGTATTTAACTAAATCCGACCAGACCACTTGTTCACACGTGTAGTACGTTTTCACAGTTTAAAACTCGACTGCAGGACGTTGAGGGTCAGATTCTAACTGAGCTGTTTGGATGATGGCTCCAAAAACAAAGTGAATGAAATCTGAAATGCATATTAAATGTTGACTGAGGGCGGGGTGGAAAGGCGGCGGTTGGGGGTTTGTACACTTAATATATTTTTCTTTGGGCTTAGTTGCTTTTAGAATTGTCGTCAGGTTTTGGGTTTCACAACAGTACCGTTTTCAACAATATTTCATGTTTTGTTTCTGGAGCATGTTGAGTGCCATGCAGCCGGCGTAATTCCTACGGTCACTGAACGCTGCGTGGAACCAAACATGCTTCAGTTTTGTATTAAAACAGTTTTGGTGACCTCAGCCTGCTCTGGACACAGTGTCTCCTTTTGTTTTTGTAATTGCAACAACAACCTGCTTCATGGGTCTGTACAAATGAAGGATGGCTTTCTGTGAACAAATGCCCCAGGTTTCATAATAAAGCAAATATTCTGTATGACTTTCTGTCTCTTTAAAACTTCTTTGAGCAGCAAATGTCTAGGATGAAAGATTTGCCTTTGTTTAGGGATGCACCTAAAAGTTATAAAAGGGCACATTACAAATACACCACAGTTATGAAGTTATGAAATAAGCACATTTTCTGCCATTTTACTAATTAAGCCCTAATAATATCTAACCTTGAGAACAACTTGGCTGCAGACTGAGTTATAGATCGAAAAGCTCAAAGGGGTTAACTCTATATAAATGTTTGATGTTTGCACCTCTGAGATCTAGAATTGTAAGACTGAGATATCAAGGCAAAGAAAACTCAGTAGCTGCTGGTAGGGGCCATTCAGGGGCCCCTAGAAATGGTTTAATTGTAACAGACCATAGATCTAAACATGTATCATTTATAGAGAATGAAAATGTTACATTTTATTGGATGCATTCAGCTGAAAAAAAAAATACATTTAGGATTTAATTAGGAAATTTACTTTGTAAAAGTTTAAAGAATCATTTTGCTAGTTTGATGTTACCATGGTTACAATATGGTGTAATCTTAGTGTTTGAGTTGGGTTTGCTCACAAATACATCACAGCAAATAACCAATAATCAGTGATTGATTTTAAACTCGGCCAATAAACCTGGTCTCCCTCTCTGACTCACCGTATCGGTAATTAAACATGTTAAACATCTGTCTAAAGCCCCATATTACTGTTCAGCCCTGCATGAATAGCCGCTGCGATGCGGATCTCTGGAATCCACCTGGAATCCCCTGGTGGCCCCCATGCCAGTCTGCCGATGCTTTGGGGACATTTTGATTCATTTCATTGTGGCATCGTTGGCTTTATGCTGCGGTTCTAATTATTGCTAAAGTATTTTTTCTGATGTTTATTTTGTGAACTCTAAATGCTCTGGGCTGAATCTTCCTTTAACACTTGAGGTTCTGCAGTAACTTCTATTTTGCTCACCTCCAGCCCAGATCCTGTCAACGACTTTAACCTGCCTGGTAGAAAGACTGCAAGTCACTGATTCACAATTACTATCGAGTACTTGGCTTATCAAATTAATATTTTTATCAACCCAATTACATAGAAGTGATGATTTATGTAGCAACAGAACCTGCTGATGAAACTTAGCTAATTTGTCTGGATGTTTTCCAACTGAAAAAATACAACACAACAAATATAGACACCCTGGTTTGCTGAACAGATGATTTGGGAAAATATTCCACATGAAAGTTAGATTTTTTAATTTTTAAAATTTTTTTAAAAATTCTTAATCCAATTAATTTTTTAATTTTGATTAAAGACAGTAAATGTCAAAATATTTAAACCTCCTTCAGCTACAGAATTTAATATTACAGATTGTTTTATTTTATAATTTATGTGCGGTATTTTTTAAGAAAAAAAAAACTTCAAGGGAATCTTGTCCAGATCAGAGCAGAGCGCTTTACTGACATCTACTGGTGAAAAAACATATAGCGCCCTTAACATTCCTTCTGCTTAAATCCCTTTCAAGCCAACTGTTGGATTTCTTTTGAACTGATTCGCAAACAAGAGTAAAATTATTGCCTGTTCCTGTGACCTATAGAGATTTTAATAGCTAAATAAGTTACAGTGTGTTTTACAGGGACACATTTCAGTAAAAACAGCTGTCAGATTAAGTTTCAATCCTAAAATTTTCATCGGACATTTTATATATGATATAAATATCACTGGCTCAAAATAGATTCATATTTTCATTGATAACTGGTGTAGATGTTTTCCTTATATATACATTTTTTCCTAGTTTCACAATTTGAAATAGAAAATGCAAATTGTTTTTGTTCAAACTTCATACGTTTTCTAGTTGTTCTGCTGAGGCAGTTACATCGATTTGTGACATCACGTTCTTCTGTGTGACATCATAAAGCTGTATTCTTGCATTCCAGGTAACAGCCAAGAAAATATCGAACATTTGTTCAAGGATCTCTTATCGTCGTACCACATTGCTTGTTTGTGATTTGTTTGTGCAGAAATGGCCATGGAAGAAAATGAGGAGCTGAAGACTCAACTTGCAGAGATCAAGCTTGAATACAACAAGCGGTTTAAGGAAACAGACAAGGAAATTGACAAACTGTTTCAAAAAAACAAGGATCTGGAGCAAAAAGTGCAACAGCTGACCAAAAAGGTGAAGGACATAGAGAAGGAAAAGGAAAGGGAGCTGGATTCAGACCAGCCACACAGGGAGACGTCTCTCTTAAAATGTTTTGCTATAGGCTTTGGCATAGGCCTTGCATGTGTTGTGGTACTCGAGACCGGTCTTGATGTCTGGATCGGTTTCAAGAGCAAGTTTTGATGGTCTTGGGTATTGTGGACTCATGACTTTATTTCAAGACCGTTTCTAACGTTTCTGAACTCTTGAATTTCAGAAACGGTAGGTTTTCAAACCTGAAACAAGGCATCTTTTACTGAGACGTAAAATATGTCTCAGTAAAAAACATCTTTTATGTCTCGGTAAAGTTTATTTGTTAACATCTTTGTTTTCACTGGAACAGTCTGAATTAGTTGCCTATTATTTCAATAGTTGAATCATCACGATTAATCCTGTTATTTCTGTCATGATTTGCCGTTGGAGGGTTGGTGAGAGGATTGGTTGGTTTGAGGACGCACAAACCAGGCAGCACAGGCGAACTAACGGCAATGAACTCTCACACAAGTAGCAACAGGCTGAAGACAACTGACAACTTGAAACAGAACAGACGAGGAACTGACAAAGAACAAGAGACACGGGTGGGATTAAACACACAGGGGAATAATCAAGGAAACAAGACACAGCGGGAATCAGACGGGACACAGGAACCTAAATAAACACATAAAAACCTCAGATCCTCACAGTTTCAGCCTGATCAGATATGCATACATGAACTTCATTGTGCAAAAACTTTAGACTGTCAGGCTCTTGGATTTTAATTTACAGTTATTTAGATTTAGCCAATTGTTATCTTTTTTGTTTTGATAGCCTACTTTCTGTTTTAATTGGATATTTGTGTGCAGAATTTTGAGGAAAGAGATTAAATCAATACAATATGAAATAAGGCCTTAATCCTTATATTTCCATAAGGAAATATAAGGATTATATCCCTTATATATAAGGAATACACACGCACACACACACACACACATATATATATATATGTGTGTATATATATATATATATATACATATATATATAAAAAAAAAATTCCCTTCTCACCCACCGCGGGTGGTTCTTATCCTCTGAGCTCGGGTCCTCTACCAGAGGCCTGGGA
>CAEGAD010075082.1:0-137837 GCA_903067055.1 Poeciliopsis paucimaculata | reverse complement strand
TTGGTGGCGCTGTTTGGACCCAAATGTTACATAATTCTGCTGAGACCAGAAAGAAATACAAAGAAAGCTCTCATGGGAAGAGGAGTGCAACAATAAAATAACAACTTGTAAAGGTCTAGGTACTCCTTCAACGTTCTGTTCCATTTTGGTACGGCACAACAAAACTTTAATTAGATTTTGTTTAATACTTCCTGCGGCAAAGTGGACGACAAATTCTGTAGCTCTTAACATCTTCACGTCAACTCTGCTCCGCATCTCTTTCTCTGCTGACAAAAAAGTATATGATGCTGCCAGCACCGTGTTTCACAGGCCGACTCTTTGTGCAGGTCAATGTGCAGTGCAAGCATTCACATGACCGTCTCATCTCATCTGTTCAACGTGTTTGCATGTGCCTAGCTGCAGACTGAGCTCCACCTTTCAGTAGTGATTTCCTTCTTGCCACTCAGTCATGAAGTCTGTGACTAATTGTGGAGGACTTGACAATTTCTCCTACCTTAACTGTGGAAAGCTTCGGTGAACTGCGTCATGAACACCCAGAAGCTCACTCCTCCAATCAGAAAAGCAGTCATAAGAAGACATCAGTCACTGCCGCTCATTATTTATTTATTTATTTTTTGGTGTCAGAGTAATGGGGCTGAATACAAAAATATAGTACAAATTTTCATGGTTTTGATTTTATCTGGAATAAATATATATTGCAACTTATTTTGTGAATTTGTGATACTTTACATTGTTGTATATCATTATATTCCTGTACCACAGGCAGAGGTTTGTAGTTGCCACATTAACCAATGTGAAGCAATTCAAAGGGTGTGAAGGCTTTTTCAGAGGTCGAATCAACTTACAGATTAAAATGAATATTCTGACTAATATGATAATATAATTATTGAGAAAGGTGAGTTTACGAAACAAATTACTAGAACACTCAAAATGTCGGAATCACCGCCAAAGGTTTTTATTTTAATTTATTTTTTGCCATCATGTTACTTTTAAAATATCACTGCAGCTGCTTTGTGATAACGAATTTGAATGCAAATTCGTTTTCTACGAATAAAGATTCATTTGTTTCATCTCTGTAGTGTTGTAAGTTCTTAGACAAACTGCAGTAATTTACATCACAATGAAACAAACACAAACAAGCCAGCACGACTGAAGCGAAAACTTTAAATAGCATAGAACATGCATCTTTAAACAATTATACATTAAACATAATTGTAATAATTATGCCCTCTTTAGCAAATTAGCAAAATTTTAACATAGCGAAAACTTTATAAAGCATAGAATATACATGTATTGTTACACAGTTATTACAAATCAGACATATTGTGTAAACAGAATTTTCAAAAATGAGTTGTAAAAGTTAGAATGAATTTTAAGGTCTGTCCTGGTCCAATTGTTCTGTGGAAGGAGAGAAAGAATCCCATTGACCTTTTTGACAGCACTTTCGGTGTCTGACCAGCAGATGGCAGCAGCGGACTTTAAATTGATCAGAGAGTAAACGTCAAGTTCCTGATCTGGTTGTCAGACATCTAGATCTTTACTGCTCTTTACTACTACTGAAATGCACATAATTTGATTATTAGTTTACAAAGTTTAAATAAAGAAATCAATGTGGATGTTGTAGCAACAAAATTTAAGAGAAGTGTGAATAAGATACTGACAAACAACGTGTGGTCGCGTTTGGAGGCTGTATAAAAGTTCTAATTAGTACGCTTTTATCCTCCCCTTTAGCTCTTTGCAAAAAAAAAATTAAACATAAAAATATGTATCCAAAGGAACACAAACCTAAACTGAATGAATCAAAACATATTCTTAAAAGGAAAATCCTTTTTTGTGGTTTATTTTTATTAAATTTTGATAATTTCTTACAGGTCGTCGAACATTGTGTGTAACATCTGGAAAAACAAAACCTTGGAAATGACACAATAGAGCATCAACAACTTATAAAACAGAGTGTGACTGAAATGACTATCTTGCCATCAAATGCTTCTTAGTGTTTTTCTCTGGCCTCAGAAGGATGATGAAACACTTTGGAGCAAAGATGCAGAACAGCAAGCCGTAACTCGAGGCCAGGATGGCGAAAATCTCCACGGCCACCGCGTATTTTCCCGGCGAACTGACATAAGCGGGGACAAACGCCACCCAGACGGCGCAGAAAATCAGCATGCTGAAGGTGATCAGCTTGGCCTCGTTGAAGTTGTCGGGGAGCTTCCTGGCCAGAAAGGCCAGAAGGAGGCTGGTGCAGCCCAGGAGCCCGATGTAGCCCAGCACCAGAGAGTAACCTGCCACAGAGGCCATGGCACACTCCAGGGTCACCTGCAGACCCGGGATCTTCAAGTTGGGTCGAGGCTCTGGGGGGCTCAGTGACAGCCAAATAATGCAGATGACAACCTAGAAAAAGAAAAACAAAAGGGAAACGTGGCCATGGCAATGGCGTTGCTACTGTAGATTTAAGTAGAATAAAAATAGCCTTTATTATCCCACAGGGGGGAAGTTGAGGTGTAACAGCAGCAACAGGTGAAGGTACACAAAAATGCTTGAAGTGTTAAAAACAATATCAATTATAATATTAATATTAATACATTGTACAATCCTTTTGCTCTCAGAAGAAAAAAAAACACAAATAAGTAAACCACAATAAATCATTTAAAAACTTTCTTTACCTTGAAGGTAAATATTACGGTAAATACTAAGGGGAATGTGAAATACTTCTTACTGTGTGCAACCAATGTTTTGCACAGTGTCAACTTTCTTCCCTGTCTTTCTCTTGTAGAGAAAGTTTTGAAATGATTTACCGTGGTTTCACCTTGTTCTCATCTGTTGCCTCATCAAGGTCTCAACACATAGTAACACTTCAGTGAATGGCATCCTGGGTAAAAGCAATATTGAAAAAAAGTGCACTACCTGTACGGATGTGAAGAGGCAGACACTTCCTCTCTGCTGTCCGGGACCGAACCACTTCATGAGGGCTTCGGCGCCGGGCCGGGCCGAGCGGAACGCAGCCAGGACCACAATTGTCTTGACTTGAAGGCACGAGATGCAAAGGACGAAGCTGATCCCGAAGGCCGCCTGCTGGAACCGGCATGACCACGCCGAGGGCCGGCCAATGAAAACCAGCGAGCACAGAAAGCACAGCTTCAGCGACAGGAGAAGCAGGAAGCTGAGCTCCGAGTTGTTGGCTCGTACCTATGAAAACACGGGAACCGACAACCTTGAACGATTTCGCTTTTCCAAATGTAAAACATCAAAACGTCGAACGCGGACGTCGGTCGGCTCACCATCGGCGTCTGGCGGTAGTAAAGGAACACCATGAACACAGCAGAGGTCACAGTGACACCGGAAACGGCCACTGCTGTGAGGGTGACGCCCAAAGTTTCATTGAAGGAAAGGAAGTCCAGCTGGCGAGGGATGCAGGCGGTACGCTCGGCGTTGGACCAGAACTCAGATGGGCAACGATCGCACTGAGTGGAACCTGGACGCAGAAGAGAAAGAAACAGCCGATAACGCCGCTGAAGGCTGAAATGGGCTTTCTTTTGAGACCTGCAATCCTCACCAGTTGTGTTGCTAATCTGTCCATCAGCACATGGAAAGCAGTCAAAACAGCAGATGGGTTCTCCTTTCCTGGTGGCCATCCGTGTACCAGGAGGACAACTCTCACTGCAGACGGAAACGGGCACCTGAAAAAGGTTTAAGAAGTCTGAAGAGTAAACACAAAACAAATCTGCAGAAAACCCACAAAACGCATTCAGTCGGAGTTACCTGACTGGACCCTGTGCTCCACTGGATGGCAGACTCGTTAAGGTGGAGGTCAAAGCCGTCCACACGACCAATCAAAACAAGGCCGACCTTTCCCTCGGGGCTGCTCTGCCAGTTCACAAGGTCATACTTCGCCGTGACGTCAGCACCTTGGAAATAAAACGCTTCGCCCTGCGGGGTGGTGAAGTTCACTTTGCTCAGGTGCTCCATCAGCTGAAGGCCAAGAAGTGGGAAGAAAAATCACTACCGCATTCTTGTTTCTGCAACTGCTGCTCTGTGTTGTGTAAGAACAATATATCTTCATGTTTTAGAGCTAGAAAGCCCGTAAGTTTAAGGAATATGAAACAAAAATTCCCAATCATTAATTCTTTAAGCCTAATTACTGGACTTTGCTCGGGAACTGCAACACACGCTAATCGCAGAACAGTTTGTTTTCTTAACAAGCAAACAAACAAAAAAACATTTTAGAAGAAATACGTCGAATGGTTGTGTGACGTTAAATAGTGGCACAAAAAGAGCAGATATTGAGCACTTTTTCTGTAAAGATCATCAAATAAGGAAAAGCTAGTGAGCTCCTCGGAAGTAAAACAGATGAAGGGGACACATTCCTTCGCAACCACAGAAAAAGAGTCACTCCATTGTGAACGATTTTTATCCCAGAAGAATGAAGCAGTCTCAGAATCAAAAGCTGAGGGATGACACCACAGCACATTTCATGCTAACGCTCTTATAGACAGCTAGAGCAACTCTGAAGATAAGCTAAAAAAGCTTTCAGTGATGCAGCTATAATTTGTTGTAGCTGCATCACTGATCACTGCGTTTGAAGCAAGAAGGTTTGCAGATATAAGTAGTTTAGCTTCCCATCTGTTCTCCTGATAAAACTGTCTTTTGAGAACCAAATGGCTTGTGAGAAAAATACGGCGGACAATGTCCTCAAAATATTGTTTCGATAGTGGAATTACTTCAGTGTAGCTGCAGCCCACACACACACACACCAAAAAACAGGATTACGTGGTGAAATGTGAGACATTTTTGTCACCCAATGACATCAGAATAACATTCTTACCAGGAACCAAAGCAGAAATTTCTGGAACTTCATTGTTTGAAATGACAGTTTTTGTCACAAATGTTTATTAATTCATTCATTCACTTATAGGAAGCAGAATGCTTTTAAAGCCCTCGGTAAGGTGTCGGTTTGTTAGGTCTTCAATTTACTTCCTTCATACTGATGTCTGACTATGCAGACATAGTGGGAGAACAGTTCAATTCAAAATTAGGTTCTCAGCTGCCTCTGGTTCACTTTCTTTTTTTTTTTTTAAATATAATTATTGATTTTGCCAGGATTTTGCTCTCATATACCACAACTCGGGAAGGAAAAAAAAAAAAAAAAGATTTTCGAAGCGCTTGAAATATGAGGTCCAAATCTAAATCTGAAACATGCATGAATGTCTTTACCTCCCTGGGTTTGATTTGAGTGTGAAGTGAACAGGCGACGTTTCGCCCTGCAGGGGGGCAGGAGAGCAGGGAGTGAAGGCCGTGGGCTGCGGCATAGACCGCAAGGTAGACGTTGTATGTCACCCGCAGCTGGGAGTCAGTGAAGAGATTTTCCACGTCCCACAGGCTCTCTGTGCCATTGCAGGGTGGAAGAGAAGAAGGCGACGGAGCTGCCGCAGTCCCAGGACTGCATCCGAATTCCTTTTCCCAAAATTCCTTGAGGAACTGGTCGTTCGGGCGAAGCGACGGCTTTAAATCCCGAACAAAAGTCCCAAACCCAGGCAGGGGGGAACTCCGGATGGCAATGCCGAGGACGCCTCTCGCCACTTTACGTGAAAAGGTGCTTTGCCGAAGATCGCTGCTGGTGCTCCAAGCCTCACTTGCCAGAAATTGTCTGTCAGTCACCTAGAAATAACAACAACAACAACAAAAAAAATGTCCTAAAGAAGGTAATAAAAGCCTTCTTCAGTAGCTTATATGAAGATTTGTTTTCATTTCTGTTTCTTACATTTAGCTTCTCCAGTTGGAGGAACAGCTCCATCACATCCGTGTACCAGGCGAAGATCAGAATCACCTTGGCGGTCGAGGCCTGGATGCTGAGCGCTGCCTGTCTGGTGTCGCTCTCAATGTTTTCTCTCTGAAGGGTTTCCACAAAGGAGAGGCAGACCGCGGCCCCCCGGATCTCCTCCTGAAACACCTGGTTCGGAGCACAAATAAGAAGGTGAGAGAGGAATGAATCAAGGCTGTCAGACATTGACAAGTAACCCAACAGGAATGTGGAATCACAATATTGTTTATGAAAATCCAGAATCTTTTCTCTTCCTCGTTAGTCTTTGGGATGTTTGAGCTTCAACAATTTGGCTAAATATGTAGTTGACACGTTTCAGTTCATGATATTTTGAATATAAAAGCAAACAAATCTTGCTGAATATCGCTTTGCTAAAAAAAGACGTTTAAAGTCAACATTTTTGCAAAAAAAAAAAAAAACAACTAATACATCTAATGGAACAACCTTCAGTGCCATGAGGCCATAGTCATTGTTGGCCACCACTGCTCCAACCCAGGTCCAATTGAACTTTATAGCCAGCCGAGCAATTGCACGAGCTTGATAGATATCACTGGCCATGGTTCTGAAGAAATTAGGATATTGCCGCCTGTCACTTAAGCTTGGAGAACTTGCTGTGTAGCTCACCTAAAGGGAAAAAAACAATGTGCATTTACTGCAAAAATTTAACATGTAATCTGAGTGGTGGAGCATATAAATTGTAAGAAATCCTCCATTTATGTGGTATATATCTATCGGGGAACTCACTAGAGGAACAGAAAGCGGTCCCAGGAGTCTGGACAGTATCTGGGCTGTTATGGACGAGGAGCCACCAATGATCAGAGGCACACGCTGTGCACCTAATGACATTACAAAGGATGCTGCATGTAATTTTTTTATCTATTTTTTTTGCAATAACATACAGTCTTATTCCGCATGAAACAAGTACCTGCTCCGACTTCTGTTTCCTCCTGATCCCAGTTACAGCTCGGCGCGTCTCCACCGACCAACGCGAGCGCAGCCTGCATCTCCCAAGTGGGGAGGGCGCAGCCGTCATGGATACGGTGGCCCAGCTTCACGCCGGGCAGCAAGGCGGAGCTGTGGTTGATTTCCTCCAGAGCGAACACCATCGCATAGACGTACTGCAGCGGTAGGTTTAGCAAACTACAGGGAAACAGGAGAGGTGAGGTCACATCAAAATAACAAAAATTAAAGTCAAATGCAAAAGCATTAGCAAACTGGTAACTCGAAAAGCATTGATATCCTATTAAACTTCTTTTTTTTTCACATTTTTATGTTTGCCAGATACCAATTCATGGACAAAGCAAATGTCTCAGAATGGATCTAAATACAGGGAAATCCCAGAAGAAAACCTGTTAGTGATCGCACAAATTGGAAATTTACCAATGAGGATTTCCATAATGAAATTGCTTAGATTGAAGCATATTTATGGTACAGAAGGATTCTGGGAAAAGATTTTTAAAAAAATTGAAGTATGAACACTCCCTCCAAAACCAGGCATCAGTTCTCGTTTCTGTCCACAATACCTCACTACTTTTTAGTCCTGTAAGATAAAATCCAAGAACGACAAACTGAGCCTGATGGTTGTCATGTGATGAGCATTTGAAAGAAAAAAAAATGGAGTTAAAGTGTATTAATAGTTTTGCAAAACCCTGTAAAAAAAAAAAAAAACTGATAACACACTAAATGTGATAAACAGTCAACTCATCAAAATAGGCATGTAAAAAGTAAAAAAGTGACTTCCAGAGTTTTACCCAGTGCAGGGCTTGTTGTCTGGCTCCAGAGTGAACCTCTGGTCCTTAACAGGAGGCATGTAGTGAAGGTTAAAGAGGCCGCCGATGATTACATCCCCGTCCTCAAACAACCCGCTGCCGCTGGGTGTCCCCCACCGGGAACAGGTCAGCGTCTGAGCCAGCTGTCTGCCCACCAGCCAGAGAGCGATGAGCTGGGCCAGCAGGGACATGGTGGATGGTCCGGGTCTGGACGCTTCAACGGAAAACACCTCCTAGAATACGTTCACAGAACAGAACATCTTGGGGGGGGCGGAAAAAAATACCTGCATCTTGTTTAAAATCTTTAAGCGACACGAACGAGTCGAAGTCTTCATCGAAACCGATTAAATGTCTCTGACAAAGAAAGTACCGGCAAAACTATGTGAAGTCATGAAAACACAAGCCTCGCCCTCCTGCTGTGCAGCAGGGATGATGTTCTAAATATTTATGAGTGAAGCTCAAAGTGAACAAGATGACGCTTCACCAAATTGTCTCTCTCAAAGGTAAAGGCAGAGCAGTGATGGGAGTGACTGAGGTGAAGATGCAAAAAATAAAAAATGAAATAAATAATACACAAAAACAATTTGCTATGTACTATTGGGCAAGTTTAATTGAAATTAGCTCAGAATAATTAGAGAAAACTAACATTTAAAATAAAAAGGTCAAACATTTTTTTTTTATTTTTTATGTGCATCTTTATTTGTTTATTTCTAAACTGAAATACCAACAAAACCTCTTCCAATCTTTTGCTTTGCGTTGGAACTATTTTTCTAAAGTCCAGCACATGCAAATCCTCAGGGCGGCAATTAAAATTTTCGATCCTAAAAAAGTCGAATGGGTTCTTGGCAGAGTCAAAAATATTGCATTAAGTTACAGAAAACAGGAGTCAGCTGCCATCAAGTGCTTGTGATTTTTGGCAAGGACTTTTTTATCCTTTGTTACAGAATTAATTTAGTTCAGCCAAGGTGGAGAGTTTACAAAATTTGACTAGGCCACTCCAAAACATTTGTTTTGGCTGAATATTTGGTTTATTGTTCTGAAAACCCAAGTACTTAAGGTACGTTTACTTTCAGGATTTTGTGTAAGAGAATTGAGGGAACCCTCCAGTTTCTCTTTGCCACATAGACTTTCAGATTATAGGCTGGAATAGGATTATAAACTGAGGTTCCTGACAGCATGGGGCTGATAATCCTTTAACCTTCTCACTAAAGTACCCTGAGAAGAAGTTAGTAAAAGTTTTGATTTCCATAAACGTACAAAACCTGACTAAATGAAATGACAACTGAGTTTAAATACAGAACAATTATACAAATACACAATTAGTCCAAGGTCTAGCGGTGTTAAACTTTATTTATATGCATTGTTGCTCTGACTAAATATGTAGGCAGGTTAAAGTGAGTAGATATTTATTTTATCGCAATCATCGTCTTGCATTTTCCTCACATGTACGCTTGGCTTTCCCATTTTGAAAAGTGACTGAGAGCAGTGCTTTGTGTCAGTTTGTACTCATTACTCTGGAAAACAGGAAGTCGTAGATTATTCAGTAAAAGTACTTGAAGAACGAAAGCGTAAATCTCTGAAATACTTTGGTTAGATTAGTTTTGCAGCAATTTCCACAGGTATTTGTGGCACTGATGGTGTGCAATAAACAATAATATGAGGTTCCCTTTCCCACTTAATTAACATATTTTCATAGATATCTGAGTGACATTATCCTACTCCAAAAGGTTATTTACTTATTTTAATGTTTTGGTTTTTTTTTGCTCATCCTCATCTTCAACAAGTGTAAGAATCATAACGGCTCCAGTGACTTCATATCCGGAGTGCAAAACTCATATCTGCTTCCAGATCTTTTCTAAACCTCAGTGTGACAGAAGGTGACAAAGCAAAGTCAAACCGCTAAAGTTCTTCTTCCGCTCGTGATTCAGACGACGTGATGTGTTGCCTCCTCCGACGGAAGCGATGGTGTTGTCAGTTTTTGCCATCTGCTTACCATCTCGGCCGTTCCAGCTTAGCTTGTAGGAAATGCTCTTCGTCCTGCACCTTTTTGGAGCAGCTGCCGATACAATGGTGATCCGACCATCTGTTCGAAGACGGATGCAGGTAGTTTGATGAGTTTGGCGTCTATCACCCACTGCAAGGCCGCCTGAGAGAGGTCAATGGGACCGGTCAACAACTAATCTCGTTCAAACATCCATTTTATCCAGTTGTGTCATTCACATAAGCCAATAGATGTTCCATAAGTCTACATTCTACTTCTAATTTTGATGTTCTCTGGTTATTAAAATTAAAAGTAAGAATATTTGTGCCATTTGGGATACATATTTTCCCAAAGTGTACCATTAAATCAAGTAAATTCAATAGTCTTTGCATGCTTCTGATGGAAAAAAGTTAAACACCGAGTGGTACTGTATTCAGTTTCACGTGGGCAGAAAGTGCCGCTGAGCCGCAGGTGTGCAAATCATAATCCTAATTGTCGTCCATTTCACACACAATTACATCCAATTATGCAATTACAGCGAGGCGGCACATAGGGGAAAAAACAAGTGCCGCGTGTTTGCTTTAGTTGGCTTTATGGTCTGTGGATAGGTGACACAACATTCATTTTAAACTACACTTGAACATTTAACAAATATCCTATTGCAAAAAGAAACCTAACTTTTGTGTAACGTCCCAGAAGACCTAAAGAATGTTCTCTACTGATCTGTTATGTGTCATAACTGGAGGAGTGTTAAAATTACATGAGAAGATGAGGTGATAAGTTGAAATTCTCATTCTCAAACTCTCGTAGCTGAACCGCTACGAGAGTTCAGCTCTGGCTGAACGCTTAAGGTTGCTGTCCTGCTGAAACGTCAACCTTCGGTTCAGTCTCAAATCTTCTGCAACCTCTTACTGCTTTCCTTTAGGCATCGTCCTGTGAACCCTATACAGCAGCTTTTCTGCTACAGAAGTGTCTCATGATGACACATGACGCTACCACCACCACTTTCCACATAGGTTTTCAGGGAGATGTGCAGGATTCATTTTATGTTTAAATATTGAGAATTTTGGTCAAATTCGACCAGCACACCTTCAACACACATCCTCTACATACGTCACATTTCGGGACCATGAATGTTTTGATATGGATGCTGGGTTTTTTTTGTTTGTTTTTTTAACTCCCACGCTTTGGATTTAATCAAGATCCAAATAGGGTTGATTTGTTGCCAATACAATTCTGTGAAGATCTAAAGTGTGAGGACATTTGATCAACTTAACCCCAACAAAATGCATTTAAAGTTGCATGCATTGCTGCTCCTGTTAAAATAGTTAGAAGAGGCATATCAGACCGATCTTTTGCATGACGGTAACATGAAAAGGTCTGGTATAGTGTGCACAAATAACTAGTGCTGAAATAGTTTCTGGTAGCCGGTGTTTGATTGGTGGCTAAACCTCAACCAGGATCGGAGGCTGCTGGAACGGAAAGGTTTCCTGTCCATATTCTTTTTTTATTTCAAATGTGTTCAAAAACATTTGTTAAACTATAGATATTTAGAAATATTGCTCAAAAGCAAATAAATAAATAAATAAATAGGAAGCTTCAGTTGCTCTTCTCCATTAGCAGGTAAAGCCTGGCTGCGTTGGTCAGAGTATTCTCCAAGGTTTCAATAATGCAGAGAGAGCCCAGCTGGTGTTACGTTTAATGGGAAATCATTCAAATTTTTTTAACAACTCTGATGGACACTGAGCAGCTATTCCCCCTGCCAGTTTTATACACAATTCCATCGTGAATAGTGAATTTACGGTTTCCTGCTCTTCACTTGGAGAAAAAGTTAACGGGTAATTTTATTTGAGCGGGGGTGTTTTGATGATCATTTTCAGTTTCTTTTTTTTCAAATTTTTAGTTTTAAAAAGGATTAAATGTGCTGCTCTGGCTGTGCATGATGAAGTCAGCTGTTGATAAAAGCGGCTGACTTTTGCCTCGACTCTCCAGGGGTCAGCAATTGAAGCAACGTGTTTAAAAAGAAAAGTGAGAATTTTAGGTTTAAAATTGGAAAAAAAAAAAAAAAAAAAGGCATACAAATTATCAGTGTAAGCTTGAAACACTCCACTGTCTTTTTTGGTAAGTCATAAAATGACGTCTGAACGGTTAACACATAAATAAATTAACTTGTGCTTCAAACTGTTTTAATCTAATTTTAAAGAAAACCATTTAGCAAAAGAGAAAATACACAAACATTGTGTTCAAACCAATAATTTCTAACTTTTATTGCAATGATAGGAAAAATCCTCACAGTTCTGCAGTGAGCAACAATACAAAGAAAAAAAAAAAAAAGAGTGTGGCGTAATACTGGAACTTTTCTCTGAAGAAAAACCAACAGCATCATTGTTTTCTCTTCCTTCGTCTGACTCTGCGTATCCATCGTTTCATTCGCTCGGGCCGGGTCAAGTTGTACAAAACAAAATAACCAGAAAGAACAAGAGTATTTTCACTGTCTGTATCAAAGCAATTATAAAAATAAAAACCTTTAAATTCCAATTCTCCAAATTTTCTTCTTCTTTTTTTTTTCTTTGCCATCAAATTCTACAGGTTGTCGAGAGTCAACAAGTCCAAGTACAGAAGTTAAATGAACTGCATTGCACTTTAATACAAACATGCCTACAACCTCTGTTTGCTCTGTGCAAATGTGTTTGGGTAATCCAACATCTATTGTATAAACTAGTGCATAGTCATGCTTGACATGTTCACATGTAACATGCACAAACATATATGTAAAGTTCAAAGTGGTTCTCTGCTAAAACCGACCTCAAATGAAAAATCCTATCAAGGGCATTTATAAACAACACAGTTAAGGAAATTCCACAGTTAAGGAAGACTTACATTTGATAGATGAAAAGATGAACCCCATCTATTAAAAGTAGCCGTTTCGTTATCTACACATTCAAAGGATGCAAAGAAAGAGATTGTTTCTCTGCTTTTACGTTTTCTTTTTTGCTTCATTGTTATTGTACATACGTTGGACGGTACAACACAAGGACAAAGATTACAAGATTCTGTACAATCTGTTCAGGAAGCCATTTGAAGGGAGCCAAAGTCCCCAAGTACATTTACACATTAGGGAGAATATAGACAATACACAGCCATCAACGTCATTCTTGACAGAAAAGTGGACATTTCATACAGGTGGACATTTCATGCGTTCAGGTCCAACCGTGGATTATATGCAACATTTCACTTACAGTATATTGTAGACTATTAACAGCCCAGACATGTCGATAAAACAAGTGCAATATTTCATTTCAATGGTCTTCTGGCTTTTGGTATAACTGAATCTAAAGAAGGTTAAGTACTTTGTCCTTCGTTCCAGGTCATGGTACAGTCACACCTACAACCTGAGTAGAAAGTAGACTTCAGGTTCAGAAGTGACGCCAAGTGAGAGAGAGTCATCTGTATAGTACCGATCTCTGAAGTGGTCCACGTTGCCGTAACGTACCGACGTGCAGGCTCCTTCGGGGAGTCCTCTGTCCTCCAGCTCATCCAGGTAGCCTGCTATGTAGGAGCCGGTGGAGTGTCTGTTAGGTGGTTGATTCTGCAGGGATGGTTTGTTCCTCCATACTACTCCACCAATGCTGTCACTGTTACTGATCGCCACCCCCGGCCGAGCTTTGAGGGCCTCTTGTTGTCTCTCGCGGGCACGGCTGTTGATGTGGCGCACTCGGCTTTGGCTTCGCGAAGACAGCCGCCGGGTAAGCATCGGAGGAGGGGAATCCTCCGTGTCCCTGGAAACAATTGGAGACACACTTGCTTCTTGGGGTTGTGCCGGTTGGATTTTCGCTTCTTGTTGGGACTGAGTCGACTGTGGTCGGTCTTTGAGACCGTCGTCTAACTCTAAGCTAACCAGTCTGCGTAGCTGTTCTGTAAGTGGATCGCTAGACTTTGGGTGAAAAGAGTGTTTGCCTGTTGTATCTATAGGCTTTGGCCTTGTTGTATGAGGAGTGATGAAACTGCGACTAATTATGTTGTATTTGCTTTGAAAGTTGCAGGAAATGTCTTCAGAGGTCAGGTCCCCGAGAGACTTAGACTTGCATGGCTTACGGCCTGTGGAGTCAGTGATATACAGTGAAGACTGTAGATAAGCTAATGAAGGACCTGAATTTGATTGCAGTGAGTCTCTGACTTTGGACGGTTGGTTTTGTCTGCTATGAATGAGGTTGGTCTTGTATTTCCCAGTCTGTAAAACCTGTGTTTGACCTTGGCTCTGTAGTTGGACGTTTTGAGAAGTTTTAGACTCTAATGAGGGCATAATGCAACTATGGTCGAGCTGTCTGTGCGATGCTTTACATTCAGAAGAAGGAGAGCATAGGGCTCGTTGTCTGGACCGGTTTTGAGAGACAGAACATTGTCGCAGAAGACTTTCAGCAGAGGAAAAACCATTGTGGAATCCTACTCTCTCTGTTGTAATTTGATTGTTTTCTGGTCTTTGTTGATGAGACCCGTTAAAGAGCAGCGTCGGACTACAGCTCCGTAAGTCGGACGTTTGGCTGTTGTTAAGTAAGTCAGAGTTGCCCTTAGCTATGGGGTAGCTGTTCTGACGAAGAGCACTGGGGTTTAAAAGTCTGGAGCTGATATAACTGTGACCTAGTGGAAGTTGTGAGCTGTTTTGTTGATGGTGATTAGTCATTTGACGGCATTGCTTATTCGTTGGGAATGAAAATTGTGAAGATGCTAGATGAGATGATTGTGATGGGTTCGGTGGTTGGGAGTACGTTCGAGAGAAGTCGTGATTTTGGTAAATAGCTTGGTGTTTAGCTGGACTTGAAAGCCTACCCCACTGCTTGCTTTGGTTTGGCATGATCTGCAATGGATCTTCATCAACGTTTAGCTCCACTTCTGTAAATGACTCTCCGGTTGAATGGTGGAGAATCTGAACGCAGCCACTGGAGAAGGAGCTCATGTACCTTTCAGAAGTACCCCGTTCTGTTTTAGGCACTGCAAATGGAGCGTCTTCCACCTCCTCGTAAACCCTCTCCTCTGGCCCCGCAACTTCTTGTCTTTCACCCCACATTCTTTCTACACTGCTTCCTTTCCCTAAGTTTTGAATAGTTTTTACAGGTGAGGACCCCAGACTGCTGGAAGGCGTGCTCCCTGTAGTATCTGCTTGAACATGGACCGTCTGCTTCCTCAGGTTGTACACGGACACAGGCGTCAAAACTTCTTCATCCAGGATAGTGTAGACCTCTTCAAGCTCAGCGGTTTCTGGGCTCGAGATAAGAGCTGCAGCAAGTTTATCTTTGTTCTTGTTGGGTGAACAAATGCTACTGTGTACATGACTTGGCTTTTGGGAGTTTGTCAACGGTTTGTGTTTAGGAGATGCCATTTTGTTTATGAGAGGAGACCTTAGGTCTTTTCTGAAATTAGGTGAAGTAGCCCTAAAGTTCAAGTGGGATGAGGTGATGGTCTGAGATGGCGTAGTTAAATTCCTTAGATCACCAGTGCATTCAAACTGATCAATTAAAGCAGAAACAGAGCAACAAGTGTCTTGTTCGTTGCCTAAAGACACTCCGTCAATGAGTCTAGAAATAGTGCTATCATGCAAGGAGCTGGGAGCAAAGCTTGTTCCAGAAACAGCTGGCAAAGATGAAGGCGCCGAGGAAGAGGAGGAGGAGCTTGACGGTGCAAGAGTGAATGTTGTACTATTTGATGATGTTTCTGGTTTATCCGATGCTGTTTGGCTATTTGTTAAAGGAGACATAGAGGAAGCTTTCTCTGTTTCTTTGGGGAAGTTATTGGATTTGCTTTGTTCTGACTGGTAATTGACATATACTTCTTCCTTTCTTATCCCCCCACCACCAACAACCAGATAGGAAGTCTCCTCTGGTTGATTACGCTCTTTCTTTCCGTTTGTCTTTGAAGGGGTAGACACAAGCGATTTAACAGAAAACGATGGCTCAAAGAAAGCGTCCATGGAGGAAGACCTGGGCCTGTCGAATCGGGAAGCTCCTGTGGACACAGAAAAGGCAGCGAAGAGCTCAATGAATATGGGCTGACATGTTACACTGGGGACAAAACTGGAGGCTCCACGTCAATTAGCCCCTTCACCGATTCGCACCGAAAAGTAAGCGTTTTGTCCCATTTTGCACATCTTGTAATTATAACCAAAATATTTTCTACTTTTTTTTTGTTTACTTCTCTTGTCAGCTACAAATTCAATGAACATTAGAAATGAACAATTATAAAAATGTTTCAGTGACAATGTTATTGTATATTGTCGTAAAATATTGGTCAAACCAAGTAATTTCCCAAGTTGGGGATGAACACAGTATCTGTTCTATCCTACATTTTTTTTAGCCTAGTTACAAAAATATTTGTTCTTGAAGTAGAAAATGACTTAACTTTTCAAACATTTGAATTCAGGACATCTGAATATATATATTCACTCGTAAGCACCAGACGTCTGGCAGCAAACCTTTTCTTTTCGTATTCAAAACAGTCTTGGAAGACCAAAACTGTTTGTGCACAAGAGGACAAAGGGACAACATAATCGGTACCAAGACCATAAAGCTTACAAGCAAAACAACAATTGACGGGTCAGCCATGGCAAGGCAACATTTATACACAAACAAATGGACCAGCAAGAACAACAGCCAAGGCAAAGCTGAAACAATGGGTCTTTGAGGTTGGAACAGTAAAACTAGGAGACACTTTTGCAGATATCAAACACGGGAAATGGTAAAATGGGGTTGGTTTGGTAAAATGGGAGCTGATGGCACATTGATGAATCTCTCAGATCATTTTCAAACCAAATACACTGGGTGAATGCAATGCTTGCATGTTTTTGGCCAATGCCACCTTCAGACAATAGTATTTCTCATTACCTGGAGGGATTTCCTAGTCAGTTTTCTACTATAAAGAAACGCAGCAAATGAAGATGGGACAGAAAAAGCGTGTTAATGTCTCATGGAGATTAGGCCGTGGTCCAACAGTTCACAAGGTCACTGTGCATGTAGCTGTTGCAGGAGAAGGACAGAAAAGATCTTAGATTCACCCTGTGGTAAATCGGCTGGATTGATATACCCTTATTGCCCTTCTTACAAAAATATAACAGCATAAAATTGTTAGACAAATTATAAATACAGGCAAGTAGTAGTTTGTATTGTGTGAGTCTAAAAATCTTTTAACTTGGATTAGTGCAAAAATACTCACCGATGATCGTGTCTGCACCCACATTATGCTGTTCCTTGTCTGGGGAGCAGATTGACAGCTGCCCTTGCAGAAGCCTGTCTAATGGCATAGAAACGGGTCTATGGACAAGAGGGGCTCGAGGTTGAAGTGGCTTCTCGGACCCTTCTGCCCTCGCTGAGAGCCCTTCTCCCCCTGAAGCCCCCGCATCAGTGCCATTCCTGTGATCAGATATCGAAGCCACGGACTCCGATAGCGCCATCTTAGTCTTCTTCCGGCCCTTTGCCGGGGCGCTGGCTGTTCGACGCAGGAGGTGATCACTAATTGAGCGCTTCCGAAGGCCAGAGGTGTTGGTGTCCACAGAGGACTTGGAGGAACGGTTGAAGAAACCTCGAATGCCTCGTAGTTGGTGACCCTGAGTATAAGAAATCAGCGAAAGATGTACACAGCTGTAAACATAACAAACCAGACTGTCACTGACAGTTATTATGTAATTATGTTCAAAAAGTGAAAGGAAATATTGTCCATTTGGATGATTATCACACTGCATCGTTTTAACCTACAGCTCATAAAACCCATAATACAGATTCTCAGCTGATTTAAATATTAAATAAGACAAATAAATAAAAATGATTATTGCAGGATTGTCGGTTGACTGAAAACAGAGTTTCAGAAGGGTCTTAAGAAGTCATGAAACTCATCAATTTCAGAGGCCTAAAAGTCTTGACATGACTTTCCAAACTAGGTCCAAAATCGAGTACTTTTATGCATTTATTTACTGTAGAAGTGCACAGCCATCAATAATTGATTCCCTCTGCAATAGTTGCTACTCTATGGAAGAAAAAACTCCTAAATACCAACATACAAATTTTCCCTGTACCGCTTTAGTATAATAAGGTTTTGCAAATGTACTCTTTCACATCCTTATTGTGCACGGTAAAAACAAATGCACTTCTGACATGCAGAACACAAGGTACAAGCTTTTACACATCATGAAAGTGAATGAAAACGAGTGACTCAAAGAGTGAATTTTATGGACACATTTAGACGTTTGCGTGAACTGAACTTTCATGCTTTTAAAAACACTTCCTATAGATGGCAACCTTACACCTCAGGCACAGCAAATGTGATGCAAGACGCTGTTTATTTGTGCATGCATGCCATGCTGTTACCATTTTGTTGACGGAGGGTTTGGGGGAGGGGGGGCAATAAAATAGCAATGACGGTATAAATTTGGCAAGCAGATTGCGAGCTGACGAAATTCAGCCACCAACATTTCCTTTGGATGTACAACTGCACACAAACTGCATGCATTGCTTTTTCATGCAGCACCGCAGAGAGCTCCATGTACCTTGCTGGTTCCTAAAAAGTGCATTATGGTAAAGCTTGGATTCAGGACAAGAGGGCTCCACTGGAGAGAGAAAATAGTGGAAGGAGCAGAGCCTCAGTTGACTGATGTGCTGAGAAGGAATGACACGTGTTTTTCTCCACGATATAATTTCAGCTGGTTAAAGAGACTAAAGGCAAACGCTGTAGAGCCCTTACCTTCCCGTAGACATCGTGCACTGACACGTGCACAAAGATGGACGCCTCAGTCAGGCCCTCCAGGTAGACGTGTCTGTAACCTGTGGTTTGGATATGAGATATATTAAGGAGAAGGCGCATTTAAGAACAGTTGTCAACACGCTGTTGGTTGTAAGGTCTGAGAGGTTAGGATTAATTACAGTGAACATTGTGAAATCGTGCTACCCAATAATGCATTGTTTTTAAACTGTAAATCACAAAGTGATGCATTTACGTATAGCACAGTGCCTCAATTAAGCATTAAGGAGAAAAGTTGTACACAGACCAGGCATCAGGCTACTGAAGGCAACAGTCCGTTGACCGATGAAGTCTCGTCCGATCGGGTCGTGGTCCCAGACAAGGAAACGCACAAGAGCCAGCTCAGCCATATGAAGTGTGAAGGACAGAGTTTCCTCCCACACTGGATTAAAACCTGAGGCCAAGTACGTTCACAATGATTAGGATCTGCATCTCTTGAATTACACTTTTGCAAAGGCTGATATTGTAGTAACACAAATGATTTCAGTGATCACTGCCTGTGTTGATAACCTAATCTTAAAAAAAATGTCAAGGTTTGATGATTGCTTAATCTTTTTCTTTCTCCAGAGGACAAACAAAGAAATGTTGAAGCCATCCGCGGCTCACATATGAGACTGACGTCCAATGTAGCTTGGAACGCAAGCTGGATTTATTAGTTTTTTTTGATATCCAAACAAGTCGATAGAAATGACTTTTATTCCAGTTTAGGCATTCAAACACTGCAGAAACATGCCCGACTGCATAGCAAAAAGCAAAACTGCACAACTGTGACATTGCCCTTACAAAACACACGCTACATTTTTACAATGCAACTACCTAACTACAATTACATATTAGCATGAATTGTTTATGTGTAATATGAAGTAAAATGTTTCAAAAACCTTTAGAGCCAATAAAACCTAACTCTAAATCCATGTAAACATTGCAGAGACACAAGGTCACTGACTCATTGGAGTGTTTTTCTTACCATTGTCATCCACAACTCTCGTCTGTTCCTTGCAGCAGTCAATGGGCAAACCAATGATCTCCACTTCAACGAATGGATCGATGATCTGAAGGCGGCAGAGATAATCAAAATTCTGCTGCGGCTCTCCTTTTATTTATGCTGTGAGCAAGTTTTACTTTCCTGAGCAGTCGAGCGCGAGAGAACAAGTGTGTGTAGAAACAATTACGCTCGTCAGAAGACAGAATGACAGATGGAGAATGTGAGACCGCCGAGCTTTGCGACGCTCTGCCTTTACCTCGCCACGGTCCCCCAGCATGGAGTCCGGTGGTTTGGGCAGCTGCTGTCCACTAATGATCTTGAGTATGAGCTGTTTCTTGGGGTAAGCTGGAAGTGGGTCATCGCTGAATGGGTTGAAGGAGCCTACAGGGAGTAAACGATGGCAGAGCAGCAACTTTAATTAATGTCGTCATTTAATCCTGACATTAGGCCCTCTGTCCCCGTCATTTTCAGAAATGGCATTAATTTAACTCTTCCAGAATTATTTCAACAATAGTTTGAGTGGTTATAGCTCAGTTTCTTGAGTAAAATTTACACCAATTCTGATAAGGACCAAATAGACTCTGCATAGTGTTGATTTAACTCTGCAGAGTTTGCTGTTTAAGCAACAACTTGATTTTGGTTCACACGGTGAAGAAGGTCAGTTCTTTCTCTAGCAGTGGTTCTGGTCCAGAAAGCTGCCAAATCACAGACACTTCAGAAACATTGAATTTCTCCATTTTTACACTTGTCTCTTTCAGATCAACTGGATATTAGTGATCAGATTTCTAAGCTATTAAACCTCTCTAAACTCAAGAGAGATGGTAAAATTCTCCAAGTAAGACTTTTTCAGAGAGCAAATAATATTTTGAACACTCGGCTTTTTGTGATTCTCCTTGTAAGTTGCAATAGTTGCAAAGCCGACACTGGAATCTTCACTTTAATCTTGGTGCTTTTGACTTAAATACCTGGTAAAATGACTTCAATTTGATTGAAAATAAAACAAATTCTTAAGTATGTTGTTTTTTTCTTGCAACACTTAATTGAAATGTAGTTATACCTCATAATTTGAGAAACATACTGCCTCCAAAGCCCCACTAATAAACTGTATCTGTATTTTGGTATTTTTGGGTTTATTCGGTGCATGGTTTTACCTTTACACATTGGAGGAGGCTTGAGGACGTAACCAATACCTCCGTTCACCATGAACTTGGATCTGTTGAGCTGCATCATCCTCCCGTCTGTTTGATAGTTTAATGCAACTAAAAACAAGAAAACAGGAAAAAAAAGAAACATCCAGTTAGTTATGAAATTTAACCTAAACACCACCTACACTTTGATACATGAGTCTGCATTGAGGGTTAAATTAAAACATAAATAATTCTCAGTTTGTTTATAGGGTGAAGCAGGGTTCAGATTTATGGCTTTGGGCCGGGTTCGGCCAAAATTACTTTCTTTATTGTCGTGTCGGATCGGGCTCGGGCTTCTGTGGTGAGTTTAATAAGCCTCCAATACAAACGGCACAGATGAGACCAAACGTAATCACAAGATATAAAGTTGTGTTAATCTACTTATCATAGTTTAAAACATGTAGATCAACGTGTTGAGGATAGCGAGAAAATAAGGTGCAGACGTTCATTGGATAGTAACAAGCACAGCGCACTGCATAAAAAATGCGCTCGCTGCCCCGCCCTGCGCCGCTCCCATCAATCACCCATCCCACATGATTTGCACTTGACTCACCCAGAGGTTACAACAAGCGACAACGTGGAGCTGGAAGATGCTCAACCAAAGCTAAAATCGGCAGAAGTTACGCTTCCTGCTCAAATAGTGCAGAAAGCGTAACTGCTAAAACTGCTAAAAACGAAAGCAGTAAAATCTTAAAGAGAATAATATGTTGAGTTTACTTCAGGTTCAGGCGTATAATTAAAGTGAATTATTGGGTTGGATTAGGCCCAGTCTAAACTCTGATATGAAGGTTGGAGACACTAAAAGTCATCATCACTGCTTAAACTTCACAGCACAGGAAGGTGGCCTTGAAATGAACCTAGATGAAAATATTCCTGTGATTATTTTAACCATAGCAGAAAAGCAAAGCTGCACAATAATACCAAACTCAAAGCAGACAACTGCATCAGTTTTGTTACAGGTCAGATTCTCCACAACCAAAACATAACCAGGGAGTAGCAGCAAGATGGCAAACGGCCAAACAAGCTTTTTGCAGAGAGACGGAACAAAAGTGCCTGAAACTAGAACTGAGAACAGTTCTACAGTTTTCAAAAGCTGTGTGCTAAAGGGGAGACAGATGAAGGTAAGGTACACAAACCATTGCTTTAAGGTTTTTTTTCCTGTTTTTCATCAGCAAAAGAGAGAAAGAAAGTCGTGATTGTTCTTAAAATATTAATGAAATGTGCCGTGACTGCTTTACCTTTTGAAATATTTTTGCAGAGCTCCTGCTTTGTACTGTCTGACTTGCTTTATGCTCTGTCTTCTTCATTTAACTACTTCTACCTATTTATGATCATTTTCACCCATTGTCTTCTTCAGTATGTAAGGATTACTTTTATCCCTTTTCAAGAGTCTAGTCTTAGGTTTTTAACTTTTGTGTAACAAAAACGTAACAATTTCTCATTTGTTTTTAATACCATGCTCAACCTTACATTTTGTTTTCATTTTTAAGCGCTTAGTTAAGTGATTAAAAGCTTATCCCAGAATTAGAAATTAGAGTTGTATGCCAGTCAATGGATAGACAGTACCATCTGAATATTGTCTTAATAAATATATGAGATATACTGTGTCTTTAATTCTGAACACGCGACTTGTTAATAAACGTTTTGCAGTGCCTTGCAAAAGTATTAACACTTGTTAAACGTTTTCACATTTTCATGCTTTTTGTCAGGATTAAATGTGACAGGCCAGATTACCGTGCATAGTTCTGTGATTCCTAATTCACAATATTGTTTAGAAATAAGTCTGATATGCATTTGCAGTCTCACGTGAAAGCCACTGTTGGAGAAGCAAGCGACATGTTTGCGATACAAGGTGCTGTAAAAGGCAACTTAAACACACCATCCCCATTGTGAAACATGGAAATGGCAGCTTTAAACTTTTGGGATGCTTTTCTTTAGCCGCGACAAGAAAGTCGGTCCTTTAGAACCTCAATAACACACAATTGTCTTTGAGATTTAGCTCCTGACTGAAACGTGACAAAAAAAGCAAGACAGTTCGAGAGGTGTGAATAATTTCATGTAGTAAAATCTTAAATAGACGATTCAGCTTCTCACCCAACTGACAACCAACGTTCCAGTAGAACTGCGGGTTAAAATTGGACGAGTCGATGCGATAGGCTGAGGGGTAAATCCTCGACAGCTGCCTCTGGTTGAAAGCCAGGAACTGCTCGGCCCTGTGATTGACCAGAGATTGCGCTCTGGTCTCACTGAAAGACAAAACGTCACCTGGAGTGCCTAAAAAACAACAACAACAACAACAGAGGCAGGGAGTGAAAAAATGTCCACAGGGGGTTGAGAAGCATTGCAATTTACGGCTTGTGTGTGGAAGTGTCGGCTTTGTTTCACCTTCATTTAAGCACTCCTGCGAGGCGACAGAGTTGGTGAACACCACCAGGTTTGATAGATCTCGACTTAGTTTCATTGTCTTCCTCTTCCGTCCGCCCCTAAAAATACATTTTGAGAAACAGGACAGGAGAGCGATCAGATAGACTTTGGTCAGTCTCACTGACCCATTTACAGTGGAAATTCGTCGCAGGGTAGAGAGGATTGTCCATAAGAGGCAGCTTGCAAACCACAGGAAAGAGCATCAAAGGCAAAAAGCTTAATGGGAACCAGCACACACGCTGTGCCGCAATACTCTCTCATTATTGCACGAGTGCATCCGCAAATCAGGCATATATCTTCTCAGACAAACACAGTCAGACGCATTTAAGGGAGCTGAGATAACTCCCGAAGACATTCATACACGAATCATCAAACAGGAACAGACGGAGGGAAACTTGAACAAAGATTAAGAAATAACAGCGAGCTAAAAATTCTTGGCTTAATCTAAACGTCTACCAGGAAATAAAATAGAATATGAATTCAGGTGAAACAAAGTGACGGGCAATCAAAGCGAGAAGAGTCACACAAAGATGGAATATGCAACATAAAAAGCAGAATAAAGAACAACAAAGTGCACAGTGAGCGCAACAATTCAACACAAATACTGTGAAAGTATAAAAAGTAGCATATTCTGGTCCAAGGAAATGTGCAACTGCATAGATTAATTTGCATATATGTGTGCGTGTGTGCGTGTTTAAGCATTAAAAAAGGACAAACTATTTACAATAAAAACTGCACAAAAGTAGAGATGAGCAGACACCAGCAGAAATGTTATTCAGTGATTAAAACTGTGCAAATAAAATCAAGGTTTGGCTGTAATAAGTTGAAACAACAGCATTACTGTAGCCTAAATATATATATATATATATAATAAAATAGGACAGGTGGCTATTTTACTGTTAATTCTGCGTTGTGGTGAAGCAGTTCAAAGGTCACCTGTTGAATTGTCCACCAGCCTCTCTCCCAGACCTTTCCTGAACCTCTTCCTCCTTCTCCACGCTTTGACATGCCAGCCTGGACTTGGAGTGCCTCTGGAAGTGTTGAAACACGCATGCACGTTAAAAAGCAGAAATGTATTCTCTGTTATGTAGGTATGCTCTGCCTTCAGCTGACAACCTGGAATATTTGCTAGATATGTGACACACCATGCATGAAGCCACCTACTGGATCCCAGCCCGGCGGTTCTTCAGTGGCCAGAGGGCTGCAGCACGAGTGTTTTTAGTAAATTATGTCCGTCATAACAAACAGACGCTGCTGTGCGCTTTAGCAGTAGCAGGTTGAATGTGTGTTATAGAAATAGCAACAGTATTAAGAGAGGAACCTTACTGGAGAAAGGGGAGGCTGAGAAGATTAGAAATGTTTAGTAATTATAGTGTTTAGATTTCCAACAAACACGGCGCAGTGTGTGTGTGTGTGTGCGTGCGCGGGGTGCGCGCGTGTGTGTGTGTGTGGGGGGTTGCACATTTGTACACACATGCACACACACAACCACTGGCACAGACGTGGGAGGGCACATGATATGCAAAGAGGGAAGCATTAAAGACTGAAGTGGAAACCTGAGTGGGTAAATGCAGGAGGGAAAAGAGGAGAGAAAAATCCTGCGAGAGGAAGGAATGTGGCTAAAAACTATGAGCTACGAAATCAATATTTCACAACATTTGTGATGGGAAATCCTTCATCAAAGACGAAGACGACGTCGGAGCAGGTTTAAATTACTATAGCATATTTACATCTGCATTATTGTGCGAATCATAGATTCTCTTATTGTTTTCTTAAATGAATACAATCAATGCTTAATAGCACGAAATTATGCTACCTCCCATTCAAAATGTCTTTCAGTGCTTTATAGGATAATTTTTCTTATATTTTAGCATAAATATAATATAATATCGTTTTTGGGTTTTTTTAAACGAGTCAGCCCACCTTTCAGGAAGGAAGGAAAGAAACCAGGGAGAGAAAAACATGAAAAACTGAAGAAGCGCAGAGAAAAAGACAATAAAAGACAGAAGTGGAGCACAATCATACAAGAGGAAGCTAAAAAATGACGGGAAAGAGAGAGAGAGGAAGACAGAATGACTAAATCAATCGAAGGAGACGTGAGAAGAAAAACGGAATGACACAAAGACAGACGGACCCGAGGAAAGAAGGAGACTAAAATACACTAGGAAGAAAAGATAGAAAGGAAGAAGGAGGAGAGGTATAGCAAAACAAAGGAAAAGGAAAATTGGAAGGAATAAGAAAGAAGTTGCAAATGACAGAATGGTACATGTGAGGAATTACGGCAAGAATAAAGAAAGTAAAGAATCAAGGAAGGACAAAACTGAAAAGACGCACTGAAGGAGAGCTGGGAGGACACAAGGACGCAAAGAAAGCATGTAAAAATAAAGCAGGAAGTGAAAGAAGGAGTAATGCAATGATGGGCATTTTGAATGAAATGAAATATTTCACAAGGAAAGCAGGGATGAGAGAAGAGAAGTAATGTATAACTTTGGGAGGACAGAAGGAAGAAAGGAAAAACACTAAAAAACAAATGTAAGGCAAAAAAGAGGAACGTCTTCAAAGTTTTTTAGGAAAGGAAAACTTTTAAATGGATGACTCATTAAACATCAGTCAGCAGTAATGCGATAGAACCAAAATACTGTAACACAGCCAACCAGTTATGTCCATGTTTTGTGTTGAACACAAGCAAAATGTTCCTTTTTAAACTAATTTTGAATGAACCTCTCCACAAACACATCAAAAAGAAGAAGAAATGTTTAAAAAAAAAAACACGGAGAAACCCCGTCTTCCTGTGTCTTACCTTCTGTTTGAGCGTTGTGATGAGGGATCTGCTTTGGGATTTCTTCAGAACTCCTTTTGAGCTCTGAACAAAGAAGAAGAAGAAAAAAAAGCAGAAAAGATATTCAGGGCCTCCTTTTCTACCTCGGCAAGCATTTTTTACTTTTTTGTTTGTATTAATATCTGGATTTCATTAGGTAGTGAAATACCGAACACATTAGCACCTAGGGAGTCGTTTAAAGCCTGAAGCCTCCGAGCTGAAGTAGGCGCAACAAACCAGCACTCAATAAAACATCAGACAGCTGAAGATAGCCAGTGGGCGAGAGCTGCAAAAACAAACCAGCTAGAAACACTTGGAGAGAAAAAGCCTCAGAGACAGAATGAGGTGAAGGGGATCACCGCCGATGGAGGACTACATTAGAGCGGATAGGAAACCCTGATGCACTACACCCACCGCGCTGAGACGGCAGTTGGGAAACTGAGAATCTCTAAAAATAAGACGAGACGCGACCGACAAAATGAAATATTAAGCAACATTTCAGACTTTTTTTTAATTTTTCAATTTTTTTTAGCCGCCTTCACCCTCTTCCCGTTTTGACATGCTGCGGATGAAGATGCAGAAACCCTGCGGCGGAGCTCTGCAATCTGTTCGGCGTGCGTGTTTGACCAGTGTGGCAGGAGCTGGCCTGCTCCTTTACTACCCGAGCCCTCCTCCGTGACTAACACGATGACCTAGTTTTACACCCCTCCTCTGCGCTGCCTTCTCTTCACATGGTGACGAAGGGTGTCTCCTCCACGAGTGCGGCTCCTGGGAGCCGCCTCGGCTGCCTTCGGGCGGGCCGCGTGGAGTGGAGCGTACCTGGCGCAGGTTCTTCTGAAGGCCCTGGTGCGTGGCTCGGAGCAGAGCTCGGATGCTGAAGCTGTCGGTGTCCTCCTTGTCCACGATCCGAGACTCCTTCAGAAGAGAATCCAGTTTCTTTCTGATGTGAGACTCCACCTGGTGAGTGCCGTTGCCCTAAGTGGAGGGGCGACGTAAGAGAGCTCAGTTTTCAAGACAGGGGCAAACTGGAACACATTTCACAGAGCCAGGCCTGAAATGTCCCTTTTCACATTTTAATAGATTACAATCACAATCTTTCATGGTTGTCCTGAGGAATGTGTGTGACTGACAAACTTAGTGAAAGGAAATTATGCACAGTGTTTTGAAACAAATACACATTTTAAAATCTGGTGTACATTGACTTATTTTATTTTAACTCGCCTTGCCTGCTGTTGCAGTAACAGCAATCCAATCCTCTGGTATGTCTCTTCCAACTTTGCACATCTAGACAGTAGCTGCGCTTTTCTATATTCTAAAAATGCTTTTTTTTTTTTTTTTTTTTTTTAAATCACAATTTTGCAATTGTGTTGTTTCCATTAAATAAGAAATACAATTGAAATCCCACATGAATAAGCCTGCTCAAGCGATAAGTCAATAAAAATCATGGACGGCAAACATTTGCACCAGTGCCCATCATCAGCCATCAGAGAAGCCCTTTACATTTGGGAGCAGATGCAAAGTTTTGTGGAAACTGCAGTCTGATATTTTACAGAAGAGCAAACAAACTGAGCTTTTGATGATGCTGCGACACCTCTGGTGGAGCCAGCTGCTCCTTTTCCACGAAGGCCAGCGGCGACAAATAAGGGCGTCGTTGCTGTTTGCAAACGGCGAAAAAAAGTGTTTCCATTGCAGTTTTGTAAAATACACAAATGCAGCTAAAAAAAACCCAACTCATCCTAGCGCAAAAAACCCCAACATTTTCTCAAAAACAAGAGTTGTTTGGAAACTGGAGTGTGCTAATTTAGCACATTTATTTTTGTAATTCCAATTTGCACTATTTCTTTGGACAATGGAGACACAGTTTTTGCCACTTTTTCTAAGGAAACTAACTGAAGTTCAGTCCAATTAGATGAAGAACATCAACGAAGAGCAATTTCCAAGTCTTGTGAAGGACTCGCAATTAAACGCAGATCCAGACTTAAACTGTGTCACTTGAATACAGATTTGATGCTCCTGCTTGTGAGTCGGTGGACCACTCAAGTGTCCGGTAACCTGAACCAAGGTTTCTTCCAGATCACCCTGTTTGTTTCTTCTTCTTCTTTCCGCAAGATCCGATTAGTTTTCTTATTCCTGCTGAAGAAACGTTTCCTCACAGATTGACGTTGCCACCATATTTCACAGTGGGATGGCGTTTTTAGGTGATGTTGAGTGTTAGATTTTTATTTAAGAGTAATAGAGAAAAGAAAGCTAAAGGCAAGTGCAAACCTAATGTCTTTGTGGAAAACTAAAATCCTAATAAAAGGAAGTTATGGTTGCAAGTATGTGGTTGCATTGTGGCAAAATGTGAAAAGTCTAAGGGCTTTGTAATCTTTTTTTAAAACTAGGAAGAGCCCAGGAGACAAAAACACTCAAATTTTCACTTTTGTCTGCGAGTCCAAAGGCAAAGAATAAATTGCCCAGAGGATGAGTAGCATTCTGTCATTCTGCAGCATGACGACCTGCAATTACACGTCTGCAGCTGCGGTGGTACCTCTGTTTCTGAGTCTCTCCTTCATTTCATTTAGCACTAAATGTCAGACGACAGTGGCATGCTAATCATTTGCAGTAAAACTAAAGACATTCTCTCCATACCACTTCTGTCTCCTTTGCATAGAAGGTGTGGAAAATTACTTCAAGTTAATATCTGCTGATCATGTTATATGAAATGCTTGTGAACTTTCACCAAAAGAACTACTTGGGTTACATGGGAAGTTGTTTTCTACAGCTGCATCAGAACCAGACTGTCTCACCTCTTGTTTTTAATTCCTTATCCTTGGTATAAAACTCAAGTGTTGTCTCTGTCTGGAGAGCTTTTCACCCAGACCTGCTTCATTATTGATTGTCCTACGAGCTCTCTGTATTGTGCACAATATATGAATAAAGCTGATTGAGTGATTTCACCTGACAGTACTTGGTAAAATAGTTTGGGGTTTTTTTTCCCCACAACAAAGACGCATCAGTGTATTGGTGCAGCGCTAGCAGGTCACTGCTGTACTGGTGTAATGAGCATAAAGCAGAAACTCCCAGTAAACTGCCAACATCCCTTTCAAAATGGCGACGATCATCTGCTGTGGCATCTGCTGCGCCGCGCCTCCAGCTTAATAAAGAGAAACGACGCTACGCTCACGTATGAAACCAAACTGGAGAATGAGACCAGTGCTTTTTCCCATTTTAAATTTGGAAAGGATGTTCCAGGCACAGTAGGGCCAGACAATATCAACACCATGATGACTAAGGATGAACATGAAAATGGCGCGCGCACAGCAACCGAGTGATCCGCATGAATCTGACTTGCAGTGAAAATGTCAGCGATGTTGGTCGCACAGGTGTAAAACCTCGTGTCGAATTCAGAAGAGAAATGAAAACGCTCCTTTTTTTTTCTTTTCTACTTGCATCATTAAGCTGTGGTTATCCAAAAACAATGCTGACAATAATTACCACAAACATCGGTGGCCAATTACTGAAATCTTTATCTCAACTACAGCGTCATCAAGATCACATTAACCGGTTTTGTTGCCTGTGTAGGGTTGAAAAATATGCTTCGAATCCATTTGCTGACCGAGATTGATAAACCAAATGCAGATTTTAATTTATTTTGATGTGACATTAGATTCTGTTTGAAATGCTGTGCAAAACGACCAGGATAGTTGGGATCTACAAATAGATAGCCTTGTACATTTTATGTATTCAAATACTAAATTATTTATTTGCATTTCTAATAATTTATTGGGTTTTTTTGTTAAATTTGTCTTCAAGAGTTTTAAATGCATGCCAAAAATGCATTTTCTGTTTTTTAATTAAGTGATTCTACACAAATCTAAAGTTAAATCTGTAGCGCTGAAGTTTTCTAATCTTCTCCCTGTTTTTTCTTTTAAACCTGCATATCTTTTTATTTCAACACATCTGCCGGAGACTGCCTGTGCTGAACAGATTCATGTGAAATCTGCTGCCTATCTTTGTTTTGTCACTTTATACGAAACTAAAGGAATAAAATGTAAAACTTCAACAACGCTGAAATCAGAACTCCATGTTCTAGTTTGGCTTTAGCCGCACTGCCACACATCACGCAGTCATCAAATGAAAACTAAACTGAAATGAGAGGGGATATCTAATAACACAATCTGTTAAATTAAATTAAAAGTGAGCTAATGTTGCAGATGCACAAAGCCGTGAAGCAACTCATTAAGTTTTTGCAATGACTGACGGATCCATTCAAGATTAGTCTTCTAAATAAAAGATTAATGGAGATTCAAGTGTCACATTTGCATGGCTGACATGTTTGAGAATCTCACTGCCACGAGGTCTTAAGACTGAATAAAAGTCACGTCTGAAACACGCTTGGTGAACACATAAAACGCACAGCCACATTCCTGTAGCTTACATTGCTGCTCTTGAGTTTGAAGTCCTCTTCAATTTCGTCCGCGCTGTCATCGTCAGACACCTCCCCCTCCTCGGCGTCGGCAGACAGATAGGCAGGCAGGCGCTTTCCCTGGATGGAGAGGAGACGGAGGGAAAGAAGAAGAGAGAAACGCACTCGTTTGATCGCCGGATGTTCCACACCAAGGGCGGCACAGGCCCTCCTTCAGTGTTCTGTTTACACGCAGAAGCCCACGCAGGTCGAGCCTCGGGGACGGATTAAAAATAAAACAATTCGCTGTTACGTATCCCTCCATGCAGGAAGGAGGGAATCTACACTTTTCCCACCACTCTCATGTTTTTCTGTCAGTATGGTACTCCGGTACTTAACTGCTGTTTTTTTTTACATCAGATGGAACAGGATGCTCATCTCCCAAAAAGTCCCAGAGTTTTATCTCTGAGTGTTTATCGAGAAGTTTTCCAAAGGTGTTGGGGGGATTATTGAAGTATTTCTGGGAAACTGCCGCTTGTTTTTCTCCTATTTACGGTCAGCGTTGTTATATTTTGTCTTGGAACTCTCCTATTGTTCAATGATGAGCTTTGTGGTTGAAGCTGCATTATGTAACTTTTATAAACAATATGCTTTTTTTTATTATTTGTTAAAACTGTCACCATGTCATGACAGTATTATGAGAGGCAGATAATCTGTGAAAAAACAAATCAAGCTCTTGTTTGTGTTTTTGTTAGAAACAACCAATCAGAGCCAGCAGGAAGCTCTTGGCGCTTTGAGTCATGCTCGTGTATGTGCTGAACAACGTGCTAATGGCGGAGAATCAACTTGTCGTTACAGGAAAACCGTCATCGGTGGCTATGCTAACAAGACTGAGCATTCAGGGCAGGTTCTGAATGTCAGGAGCTCGCCGTTGCCTGGCAGTGCGTCGACAGCGCTAAGACCCTCCTCCTGGCTCTGAGTGGTTGTTTCTGGCCAAGTGGTTTATCTCCTCATATGGGCATTAGGGCCACAGAGGAAGATGCAGAGGAGATTGATATTTTTCAGAGATTATCTGTCTCATACAACCATCAAAGATAATATTTAGGCGCGACAAAAAAATGCAACACCCATAAAGGAGCAAATACTTTCTCACAGTACTGTACACTAGGTAACACAGGTGTCCCTGATGTTCTTTTATCTGAATTTACAGCCCTAGCGAAACAAATTCTGCCACATTTAGGCACTCAAGAGGGCACATGCTGTATCTCTTACTCAGGAAAACACGTACATCGGCAGAATCCCCGTGAAACTCCCTCAGAAGCAATTTGGATGCACTGAAAGCCCATTAGTGAGCCATTCTCAAAGTGTGAGTGGGAGTCAGGATTTTCCAAGCGTCTTCTCCTAATAAAAACTGGAAGCTTAAAGCTTCCTGCGGTACATTTACCCGCCCTCCCGGCCAGCCACCGCTGCCCTCCGCTGCCACAAGCAGTCTATCACCCTCCTTTCTATGTGTGATGGTTCAAAAACCTTTTTATTAAATATCTCTTTCTGTACTGCTGTGCCATCCCGGCTCTGCCGGTCCGCAGGGCAAACACGAGACAGAATGGAAGAGAAGAAAGAAGGGGGCAGTAAAAGGCCTTTATAGAAAATCGATATCTCTCTTTTTTTGTTTTTCAAAGACATCTGACCTGAAGCGAACAAACCAGGAATCCAACAATACAGACCGTATTCGCACAATAGTCTAAGACTGTTTATTTGATTGTCTGATAATTGTTGAAATCCTTCAGTAATCCAGATGTGACGTTTGATGTCACCGAAGCAACGTCCAATTTATTTTCCTAACCCTATTTTGAGTGCAGGTATGTCAAACGCGACGCGCCGCTCCTCTTTCTGAGCACCTGGCTGGTTCAGAGCGCGGCAGGTGCTAACAAGAGATAAGCATGCGAGGCTCAGACATGACAGTTCCTTCAAATAAACATACGGACGAACCTATGCTGCTTCCCAGCTGGTGTGCTTCCCTCTGTAATGTTGTCAGGTAAGGCAGACTGTATGTTGAGGTTTTCAGCTTCAAGCCCCTGTACAAGCTTTCTGTTCTACGTTAATGTAATAAATAGCAAAACATTCAATCTTAAATGTAAACAAAAAAAACAAACACTAAATTTGGTGTAAAAATTAAGACTTAAAAAGATCAAGTCATCAGATGGGAGAATTTGCGGGTCACTTGCAGAGTTGAACTTTTAGCAACTTTTGTATGTTTTTATGAGGCAAACAAAATAAAATCAAACTTCAAGCGTGAGAGTTTCTGGTCCCATTTTTCTCAGACTACGCATCCACTCTGAGTCAATATCTCTTCAGGCTTTCTGAAAGTCATTTTACCTCCTTTTTAAACAATTTCTGCTCAGCACCTCACTGTTTCCAATAAAATGTTTGCTTGTTAAACCAGTAAGCTTCGATGCGTCGACCTTTGAGGCATAGATAGGCTGCAAAACCCAAAAGACGAAAAAACGTCTCTCCACAACAGTAAAAACGTTTCATTTTAAAGTTAATTTTTAGGCACTTTGTTTCCAGTGGTCTGCACAAAGACAAGATTTATTCAACTGAACAAAAAAAAAAAAACAACACAAAATTAGCAGTTTGTCCAGAGTATTTGATGCGATACTTTTAAATGTTCAGCATCTGGATTCCTGACCATCTTGGTTTGCAAAACTGATTTGGGCGTCGATATAATAAACCCGTGTTTATTCCACATAGTTTAACATTTATTCCCTTATAAAGACACTTCCAGAGAAAATGAAATAGTTTTGCCTGCAGCAACCTCCTGTCTTGAGCCAGATTGTTTGGATTGCTTTCATTCACTTGATAAGTGAAATCAAAATATATTGTTTTTTTTTGTTTTGTTGTTTTGTTTTTTTTTCTTTTGTTGCTCAGGTACTCGTTCTCTGATATCAGAATTTGAAAATAATATGCAACATGTGAATGTGACCAAAAGGTAAAGATAGGGGAAATTTGTAAAAGAAATTTGTGGATATATTTGCTTGAGTGCTGGAGCAGGAAAACTTTTTATGGGGAGAAAAGAATTGGAACGAACCAGGTGACTTTCTAGGAGCTATTAGCTAAAATCTGGCAGGCGATGAATCTTTTGTCAGAGCTAAAGGTTTTAGGTTTGAACATTTTGATTTGTCCTCTATTTCTCATATTTCTTAAACAATATGCTTCCATGCCTGGTGCAAAAACTGGACGGAAAAAAATACAAACTTTGAAAAACCTTCAGAAGGCTTGTATAAGTCTTAAGACGTCTTTAAAAGAATCACATCAAAGTCTGAGTCTTTGATTGCAGTAAAATAAAAACAATATAGGGATGCCTTCATAATTTTACACAGCATTGTGTTTTGTTTTTTTTACTTATTACAAACACCAGGCAACTAAAGAGCATCAGTATTTTCCAGAGTTACAAATGAAAACTTCTTAAAACATAGATAACTGGAGTGCCAAGCGCTTTGTAGTGCAACTTCTCATATTCGTGAAAAACATTGAGCACAAACATCATCCACATTCCTGCAATCGTCAGCAACCTGCACCAACTTTTCAGTGTCGGTTTTCCTTCTTTGTTGTTTTACTTCAATGCAAATTGTGACAACTTTTGTGTTTCATGAGAAATTAGCCTGAAATTCGGCTTTTCGTGCCTCTTAATTTAAAAGAAAATGTCTAATCTGGGAACAAAAACATTTAGTTAAACATGTCGTTTTAGTACACATTTTATCTTTAATGTAAAACTGATTTATGACCATGATGATTTATGATTTATGACTGATTTTTTCCCATTGTTAAAATTGGCAGTATTTGAAAAAAAAATAATAAAAATGACATTACAACCCCAAATAAGTCACCATTAGCTGCAGTTTGCACTGTATACAATACAAAATATTTAAGCCAGCAGTCTGTCGCCGAGTTAATTTATGCCAGAAACTTCCACTTCCCCTCCGTCCCGTTTATGATTAATAAAATGACCTACTTTCCTCTCACTTTTCCTTCTCCTCATCCTCTTCACAGGAAGTAATTAGTGGCCATGCAGTTCTGATCACACTCCCCCCACCCTTGGTAACACACATTAGGTAAAAAAAAAATATATATACATATATATATCGACAAATAATGAGCGCTTTTTCTTTATTCTCCACACTGAGTGGAAGGAACCAGAGTAGTGAGCTATAAGTCCTCCTCCCGTTTCGTGGCTTTTAAAAATGAAAAACACAGACGCCCAGTCCGTCCCGCAATTAACTGCCCACTGACATGTCCTTACTTTGATGAGGATCTTTCCTTGCAGGCTGCGCGGACTGGGTAGCGTCTTGGAGTCTCTGCTCAGCACCTCTCCCACATCCAGTTTGTCTCCAAAGATTTCCCGCAGGTACTCGGCGATCTTCTTCTGCTGCTGGATGCTGCAGTGGTTCTCAATGGACAGAATCACCGGATATCTTTAAGAAGGATTAAAAAAAAAGAGAGAAAAAGTTTGCATAAACCTGCCAGAAATGCCTGAATACTTATCAGAAGCACAGGGGAAACAAAAACTCCCAGTTTGATTTTTCACCTTTGTTGCAACGCACCTTTTCTTTATCTATGGTATTTTCATGTGTGTCATGTTTCTGAGTGTCATTTACATCACCAAGAAAACATTCAATCTACCGTTTCCACAAAACCAAAAAGCAGCTCAGATTTTTTTCACCGATAACAAGACATTCTTTATCCATCAGTGGAAAAATCTAATCATCCTATTACTTTATTCTATCTATTTTCAATTATTATTGACCTAAATCAAGATCTGGTAGTTTGCTGAAAAGTCGCTTGTAAGCTAGCTTTGCCTTGTTTTAAAAGTACTAGAGTGCACTTGAAACAAGACGAAAGTACTTGGTAAGATTTTTTTGTTTGTTTTTTGCAGTGAAATGTTGCCCTGAGGCTAATAGTCAGAATAGCATGCAGCACTGAGGATAAAACATCAGCTTTGTCTTCTGGTGGAATCAGTAAGCAGGACAGACACAAGGGAGACGATGATAAGGCAAAGTGTGTTGAGCTTATTAATCTGTTCTCCCTATCAGCATTATGACAGATTGGAAATTAATAAGGTGTGAATTAATGAGAATTGCAGATTTTTTTTTCTTCTCATTAGCAAAGGTGAGTGTTGTCTTAGGAGAGTGAAAGACGAACAAATATATCCTTAAAAAAGTAATTTACAGAATTATATTGGGAGTTTTTTGGGGCCATTCTTTAACTTCCGCAACCCCCGTCTCCTCATCCACTAGTGTAAAAAAAAAATGTAACTGGGAAAATGGTGTAGGAACCATTTTCCCAGTTACTACACCATTACGTTATGTTTCACAATTTAAACAAATCAGAATGGCGCTGTTGTGAAAATTTGATAAGCTTTAAGGCTAACTTTTACGCGTCCGCTTGGCAACATTCTGCTGTGGTCGAGCGGGAAGGAGCAGGTCACATGACCTCATCTTTAGTGGATAATTTATATAAGCAGGTAATTTATATGAGCAGCTCCACCTTGGGAACGACCCACAACAAACAACCCAGGGCAGATTCAGGGTTCAGAGTAATTATGTTTTGGAAGATAAAGGTTCAGAGTGACTTAAAAAAAAAAAAAAAAAGAACATTGTGTTATTTTGAGTAAACTCTTTAGGAAGTGACTGTCAATCACAAAAACAGCTTTTAAACCCAAAATATACATATATATTTTTTGTAGTTTTAGTTTTTTGTTCTACCGCTTGAAAATTTGCAGTATATTAGTGATACAGCAGCAGGTTTGGCAAAAGAAAAGAGCTCAGGGCATAAAATAAATAAATAAATAACACCACAGAATTATAAATTCTGTATTATTTGTATCATTTTAATTCAGAAAACTTACGTATTTAACAAAGGCAGCACTTATGCATGTTAAATATTAGAGGATTTGAAACATTTTAATTAAATATAGATTTTTGCATGTAACCTGATTTTTTTTTTCATGTATGTAGCTTTATGGAAAATTAATTTAAAACGATCAAAAACTATTTTTTTGTGTGTGTTTTTACACAGTCCAGCAAGTGAGAGTAAATAAATAGATTAATAGAGTAATAAACAACAAGCTGCAACCAGACATTAGCAATTTAGCTTCCAGTTCAGAGTTTTACATAAAGAAAATAATCCCAAAAAAAATAGATTCACTTAAGAAATTTAATGCCTCTTTTGTAATTCTTCTTCTTTTGATAAATCAACAACAACAAAAAAAAAAGTAACTTGCTATATTTTTAAACCACTAGCATGCATTAATTACTTGTTACGTCTGCACAACTTTAATTAGGACACTTGACTTTAATCTAATTTTACATTACCAACAGTCTGCAGGATACAGCAGCAGCGTTTGGCTTAATTGAGTTGAAACAGTGCCTGTACTTGAATTAAATAAACATCTTTATAACTCAGCCACCGCCAAGATTAGAAGCCGTGAGTAGTGAAAGTGGGCCAATATGTCAGCATGAAACCACATCAGTCACAACTTTGTTTAGGTACCGTCAGGCCCCACAGAGACAATCAGCCGCTCCTCAGGGAGCCAGACGGAGCTCCACACAGCAGATGGTTCACTTATAGGTGCTAATTACTCCTAGAAACACAGTACGTGGAAAAAAAAATGTTTTTAGTAACTTTTGTATTTTAATTATTTGTATAATTTCGTGGTTAGATATGTTTGCGTTGACATTGCATGATAGAAAGTGTGGCATTCGGCGTAAATGATAAGCTGAGTTTGTCAGACGGCCTCGTCACAAAACAGCCATGCTGTTCGTTCACTCGCTGTCAGGAAAGCTGATTAGAAGTGGAGCACTTTTAAAAAATATATATATTTATTAAAAAAATGCCACGCTTTGAAGCATTTGTTGCGCTGATCTCGATTAATTAAAAGTGTGGTTTTGCAATTGTATATTTCCATACATGAAAAAAAAATTTTTATATGCATTACAAATAAGTTTGTACCCACAAATTTCCTTTCTCATCCTCTAGAGCACAGGTGTCAAACTCAAGGCCCTTGGGCCAAATCTGGCCCGCCGTAACTTTTAATGTTACCTGAGGCTAAACACCGTCTATTTAAATATAATGTAATCAATAAAATCAATGCAGTTTTTATCTGTTTACTACCAAATTGTATCAATCAGTCCCTCCAGTTTCTTGCAAATTATTGTGGAAATTCACACAAAATCAACAAATCCACAAACTTTTTGCACTAATACAGTTTACTGCAGATTTTTCTTAGAAATTGTCAAAAACCTTCTTACTTGTACTGAACAGCTGCCTCGTTATTGTTGTGATCTATACAACGAGTCATAAAAAGTCAAATTTACCGTCATAAAGAAGCGCAAATATTTCCAAATTTGTTTTTTTATTGCAAAACAATAAAAAAAGGGACTGAAAAGATGTTCAATATTATTTAATTTTAAGAATTTATTAATATTTCTAATGGGTTTTATCAATACATTCGGCCACAACCGGCCCTTTAAGAGCATTAATGATTTTGATTTGGCCCAAAACGAATTGACACCTCTGCTCTAGAGTTGGCAACATGCATCTCTGACTTACTGGTTGTTTATAAAGGCGTATTTGTTGATGGTCTCTATGACGGACTTGAATGTTATTTTGGACGTCAGGGTGTATCCGTGCTGCACCATCGGCTCTCCGTCGGGTCCATCCCAACAATCGACTGTGTGAAAACGACATCAAAGAAATTAGTCTTGGGCAGAAATAATATTTACTTATTTCTAATGTGAAACAGCAACATTTCTCACTACTTTATCCTGAGTTATAACAACTATTTCCGTTATTTTTAAATGAATTTGAGTGCGTCCAGTTTTTTAAGTAGCAGAGAAAATTCTTGACAGCAATCAGTAAAACAGAACTAGCACTTTTGTTTTAAATGACAGAGTTTGTTGTGACAATAAGCAGTCAAGGAAAAAAAAACACAGATTGCAATAGTCTACTTTCACAGCAGACATATTGATTAGTCATAGTAAGAAAAACACAGAGTGTTACTAATAGCATTAATGATGGTGCTGTTCTGTCTGAGCCATGACAGAATGACAAGTGAGATGGCAGAAACGATATCCTGACTGAGCCATTGTTAACATAACACAGAATCTCCACTAGACTTTTTTTTTTTTTTCTTCTTCTTCTTCTTTTTAATTTTTTCTTGTGTACGGACGCAGACGCACCTTCCACACAGCGGCAGCCCGACTGCAGCACCCAGGCGTACATGTCTGTCTTGGAGTGCGAGAGGAGCTGGTCTCCGGTCAGGTACGTGTTGTGAGAGGAGGCAATGAAGTAGTTGCACAGCGGCTGCTCCATGTCCTGGTTCACCTCGTGATGCAAAGGGTTGAAGATGTCGCACGTCGGGCTGCGCATGAAACCCGTGAAGCCTGGAGGAACAAAAGAAGATAAATCAGCTTGGAATCACACCAGACCGGGCGCCATCTGCGTACACCGAGTCCGATGTTTCCCGTCTTCCACAAAAAGGGCTTTTATGTCATGCTGAACATGGTGATTATCTGTCTGCCAATGTGTTTGCCAGACGATAAACTCCAAAGAACTACGAAATAGCAAAACACACTTATTATTCGCACGAGATGATCATTGTTTATCCCACCACTTTGGGTCTTGTTGAGCTCGGATTAACGAACAAGCAGCACCATCAAACAGATCGAGAACAGACAACAACTGCATCAGGAGGAAATATTTGGATGGCAGTAAAACGCCACACTCATATTCAGACATCAGCAGCAAGATAAAATGTAGATGGGGCCTTCATGGACATGGTCACTTGAATGTAAACTCACTTTTTGGAGATTCAACTATGTTGAAATGTAAATCATGGAAAGATGCAAAATTTTACTAAAGCTTACTGTAATTTGTTTAAAATGTTTTTGTTTTTTTTCACTAGCCTGCATCCTGAGTTCAAAAGTTGAAAGGTTTAAAAAGCTAAAAGAAGAAGTTTCTTCTTCTTCAAGGTTGTTCTTTGCTTTTGCTGCACAGAGTGACAGGAAGAGCTCTTATTGAATTCAAAGAACGTGTTGAGAAGTTATATATATATACATATTATGTGCAACAGCCAGCCTTTATATAAAACATCTTTTGGTAATACTTTTGTAAATGCTTGAACTGTATCCTTTATTATAAGCCTCACATGTACATGAAGCTTAATTTAATACTTAAAAAAATATTTAAGTAGTGATGTATTGTTTGATGTGTTGGTGCTGTGGGAGACTGAACTATAATTTCCTTATCTATCTATCTATCTATCTATCTATCTATCTATCTATCTATCTATCTATCTATCTATCTATCTATCTATCTATCTGAAGTTGCGGAACTGCTGAACACTGCGCTTTCATATCCCGTGTGTTTCTATTCACTGAACCTCTACATTTTTTGGGGGGTTGGTCAACTATGTAATTATTTGCAGAATCTCCATATCAATGTCACCAATCACTGGCAGTCACTCTGAACAGCGATCAGAGCGTTTAAAATATTTTGCTAAGGTTTCGGTAGCATGACCTCTGTGCTCGGACTTTGGTTCAGAACGCACAAAGATGCTTCGTTGAAAAATTGTTATTCATATCGTCTCAAAGAAAATGGCTTTTACACTTCTGAGTGCAAAACACCATCGATTTGTCATTTCATTGTCTGATGTATGCAAAACCTTTGAATGGTTAGCATGTAGCTAACCATTCAATTGGCAAAATATTTTTCTTTTTTTTTTTTTAATTCACACTTTTTTTAATTATCTAAAAGACACATTCGTGCGAAATGTGAGTCACATAAAATTAGATATTGAACTGACTATCTTCTAAGTATTTTACGTCAAATCCAGGCTTCAAGGACCGGGTGTCTCTGCTTCAACACACAAGTGAAAACGTCACCATGCAGACACCTAAAAGTTGCAGGACGTTGCCCCTTGTTTTATGACACAACGAATCTATTTGTGCTTCATAGAAAAAGAAAGCGCAATAACATTGTGAGATCAAGATATAGAAAGGACTGAGAAGGAAGAAAAAAAATCTTCTAACTTAAAGTGGACAAACTGCAATTCTTTGTGACTGCTGCTGTAATATAAAAGCTCAGTCAATATGAAAATTGGTACATTTCCGGGTGGATTGGAAGAAATCGTCTGATCAAGTAGACAGTCACAGTATGCATTAATTTTTTAGCGACAAAGATTAGGGTTTTCCCTTCTCACCCCCAACAATGTCTCATTTTCTATTTTAATCAGACAGTTTTCCCAGTACAGGAGCCCTTCCCTTCCTCTCGTTCCTCTTCAGGGCCACCTTTCAGCAACTTAATTAAGTTGCAATAATTTATATTTTTAATATAGATATGTATCCCCCATCCCACCTGTCATGAAAAGAGATCATCAGGGCTAAAACTCTTTATTTTACCAATTATTCTGAACGTGTTCCAATAGTGGAAAAAGTTTAGAACACAAATATACAAGTGCAGCTCAATAAATTGTTATATAATTTAAATGTTCATTTATTTCAGTAGTTCAGCATTCAAACAGTGACATGAATGTATTAGAAATACTCACTACACACAGCATGTTATACTTCAAATCTGTTGATTTTTATCTCTTTTTTTTGTAAAGTCAATTTAAGCCCAATATTCAGCCTTGTGAATTTCCTAAAAACTTTTGAGCTGCGCTTATCCTTCTCACCTGCTCACCTTCGCCAGCCACAGTTATTTGACTAAACTCCCATTAACACCTAACATAGTTTAAGAAATGTCATTAAATGCGGCTCCATCACATGGAGTAAAATGGTAATGCTGGGAAAAATTTTCAGTTCAGTTTGCGCAAAATTAAGACAAATCAAATGAACAAACAATTGTCTTTTTGTGTTATTATTTTTCAGTATTTTTACAACAGGAAAGATATCGGTATTGACAGGGTGTGCATAAGACTGACATGACATAATACCTGTTAGAAACATCTAGAGGTGTTCATGAATGTTTATGACTCAAAACAACAACACTTTTAATGTGAAGTTGCTCTAAAAGTTGCATTAAAAGTTCTAACTTTGCATTATTTTTAAAATAATGACATTTTAATGCAAAGTTGCATTAAAGTTGCCTTTCAAGGCAACGTTTAGAGCAACTTTGCATTAAAAGTGTCATTGTTGACGGGATGATTCTTCATGACAACAGTCATAAACATTCATAAAGACTCTTTCATGTTCATGACAGATGTTACATCATGTTTATGACAGTGTCATGTCAGTCTAATAAACACCCCGTCAAATAAAATGTTGCTGAGATGCCTTTATGTTTTAAGACTAAACTGTTTTTTTTCTTCTTCTTTTTTAACGTAATATGGTATACTGCTCAGATCAAAATGTCTTAACTGTCTTTAGTTTTGAAGTGAATTTCTCTGTATTTTCAGATGTCATTTGCATGGCTTTCGCCACTTAAAATCGGTTCAAAGAAACACTTAGTCTTACATTTTGATGCTCACTAACAAATAGCCTGATACAGTAAAGCCATGACAAACAACACGGTGAGAGAAAATGATCTGTTGAATGTAAAATTCATCAGAGAACGTTACCTTCTATCCCCAAGACACCTCTTCGTTTGTTTTCATCTGATACTTCAAACTTGTCGATAATTTCTGCAACGTACTCTGACGTCACGTTGGTCATCTACATAAATAAAATTGGACAAAAAAACATGGTTACTTACTAAAATACAGCAAGTCACGCACATTTCTTACAAGTGTTGAAAGAGAAAAAAATAACAGCAAAAAAATCCATGAACGTAAAAATAGTTCTTCTTCTCATGTTAATAATAGTGACTATAATAATAATTATTCTAACAATAATAACGGAAAAACTGGTCATTAAAAAACTCACTAAAAAAATGCATGCAGATTATCATAGGTTGGGAACAATTAAGTAGAGCAAAATGACTGATTATGAATCAGACAATCGTATGTCATATGTGAAACAAGTCAAGAGTTCCAGTCAGTTTAGTTGTGATAGATCAAATGAGGAATTACTTATGTCGTAATAACATAAATTAAGTCTTTTTATCTGTGGTTATAGTTCAAGTTAAAGAGGCTGACTGAAGGGAAAGTGTTTTTACATTAAGAGAAATTTCCGCCAGGTATATTTACTCGCCTTCTGCTCAATGCGCAGGAAGTTGGCGAGCTCCTCCGCAGTCAGGTGGTCCTTCCTGTCGCTGTTCGCCATCATGAGCAGGAACAAGTCCCGTCTCAGAGACATCATCTTGTAGAAGACGGAAAACTCCTCGTACGTCAGCGTGCCCTGATGATCGTCGGTGTCTGCTTCCTGAGCAGAGAGAAAAGATGATTTCTTTTATTTTTCACTGTTTTAGTTACATAAGACCTTCAATGCTTAAACTGTTTGCCTGCAGAACATGTTAAGTTCTTTCAAAACTTCACCAGTCATATATCCAACATAATGTTGTTGTTTTTTAAAATTTTGCAATACAAATGAGCATCTGCGTGTCATCGTTCGACTCATCCGACGGTTTGCGTGGCTTCGCAAAGCAAATATGATTCCCTTCTCACGAGAAACATAAAGTCGGTGTCACCACAATTTAGTCAAATGAAAAATTAAGTTGATTCATTCTGACAGTGGTGCTCAGAGGATTTAATGTGTAAAATACCACTTTAGAGAAACCACAAGAAGCACAAAACCGACAACAGCACCATCATCATAGAACAGAAAAATAACACAAAAAAGATGAAAACAAAAAATGAATAAATGAAATATCGTGAAATTGAAAAGACAAGAATATAGACTTTCTTTATTCTTGGAGCAAATGCACCGTGCTCAGATTATGTACTGAAAGTTGTTATTGTGGTCAGCTTTTCTATTTTATTTATTTATTTAATTATTGGTAATTTATTGCGTCAAACCTTAACTGCAACAATCGATTCCTGTAGGCAATAAGATGAATGTATTTTTATTTTTGTCATTTTTGCCAAAACCAGTTAGACCAGTCAGGGATACAGATGTGACCAAGCGTTACTCCAGATTCCCCAGATGTTTTCATTCTTTCAAAATCATATAGAATAGAGTAAAAATTAGAACAGAAACAGCTTTTACACTGCGGGGAAATTCAGGTACAACAGCTGCATTAAGATATGTAGATTCACACAAAAGTGTTAAAAATGTGTAAAAGATTAACAATAACCACAATAATATTAATAATAATAATAACAGTACACCACGGTTTCACCCCCAGTGTATTATAAGCCTGGCGGGCCACCAGGCTTTACTTGCGCCCCCACCAGGCTAAACATTGTTGTTGATTTATTTTAATACATGAGTAACCATGACAGCAGAGATGGGTTAAGCTAGGTTTATATATAATAAAACATTATTTATATTTAAAAAAGACAATGGGATTTGATTATACACACAAAAACTACAGAATTTTTATTAGTGCACTGCTAAATAAAACTTCTTTGTTGTTGATGTTGTTGTTTTTTTTTTTACATAGAAACACAGCGGGGAAACTAACTAATTATTATTTTCTTTTCCCTAGCACCCCTACCACCTTCTGGGCAACACCTGGTACACTGTCGATTATAACATAATGCCACCAGCAATCAGGCAAAATGTACCAGAGTTTCAACACCAACAAATCCCCTCCACAAATTATTATTTTCTTTTCTAAGCCTACATTTCTCTAAACATTGATCCATTCTGCTCATATTATTCCCCCCGTCTTGCTGCATCTTTTCAGGGTCTGATATTAACTGTGTGTCGCTGGGTCCATTCGACTCCAAATCTAATAGTACCACATATCTCTTCCCTCATGCTCCCATAACACACAAACACACGCATACAGAATCTAAACACAAAGCAAGCAGCAGGATAAAGCAGTCCGATGGACTTGGAATGCGTCGACAGAAAGTAAACAGATTTTAGGTATTTTAGGCTGCACAAGCTGTTAAAATGGCAATGGTACTATCTATCACAGCTTAAACTGGACAAAATAAAGCAACAACTTTCTCAGGCTGGTCACAATCCAAAAAGTGTGTTATTTTATTGGGCTATTTTACACTGGGATAATGGGGGGGAAAGCATGGGAGGAAAAATCTGCTCCTGTCAAACAACAGCATTCGGCAGCAGTGAATGCCACAGCACTACAGCATACAAACTTAGCAACAGTAAGGGGACAAAGTATACTGGAGGACCTTAAAAGGTGCGTCATCAAATCTGTGTTTCTGATGTCTTTTCGATTGGTGGTTTATTCTGTCGACTGAATAATGGTAATAGGAAATGAGAGAGTTTGGGTTGTTTTAATTACGGCACCAAATGCAAAAAGTAACCATACTGTATATTAAAGACTGCGAGAAACTCCTGACAAAAATGTTTTATGAATTTTACATATAACTTGATTTTAACTGGAACATCTATAATTTTTAGCCCATATTCCAACTTTTCATCACTTTTGGATGTCCGATGTTTAGGACATTGTTTTATAAATCTCTCCACATGTTTATCCCTGACTTGTCTGAGTGTTTTGTGGTCTTCGTTTCCTCAGCCCTCATGAAAACACACCCACTTTTAACCACCTGCTTATCATCGCGTAAGCTAAGCTATAAATATTTTCCATGTTCCGGTGATACCATGGCCAAATAAATATGCACATAATTAGAAATGACTGTGGCTTCCCTGCTGACTGCTTGTTGTTCGGCTTTACCTGTGCAGCCACCTGTCACATCTGCTCCCATTTATCATTAACAGAAGCATCCAGGACGCACAGTGTGACACACACTCCTCAATGACCACCACCCCATTCATTTATTTACATTTATCTCAGCCTGTCACACCATTCATAAAATGGCAACTGAGATTGTGGGTGATTCTTTCCTGCTCAGTCTTTGACAATTGCCTCTTCCAGATAAAAATGCAAATGAGACTCACTGAACTACGTTGCACCAATCTGTGGCTGACCGGTGTAGTTGAGCCTATCCGGGAACTGCTAGCTACACTAGTTTTACTAAAGTTATCGTGAAGTAAAAATTTTAGGATTACGGCATTTATCTTTTAGAACTTCCAATCTGAATTCATTCTTCAAAATTTGCACCCCAAAATAAGTTTAAGGTTTGGTAAAAACTTGGGAATCAGGGTAATCTGTGTGCAAGTGCTTGAGTCGATTCTTCTGTCATGACTTCCTTTCATTTTGAGACTCTTTTGCTATAACTGCTATTCTGCTTCTTCGTTACAAAAAATATAAAAACAGGATGAGCCAAGATAATAAATTAAAATGTTTTTTAGGATCTACAACCTGGCTAGCATAATCCAATTACAACTCAAAACTATCAATTGAATGATCCATTTGCACTCCAATCCCCAGAATGTTGGTAGAAAGTAAGAATGTTTAGGTCAACAGAATGGTCGGCTCCAAGACCAAAGTTTTGGTCAGTAAGACCAAAGTTTACTTACTGAAACTTTGGTCTTAAATTTTAATCATTCATCTTCTTTTATTTTCTTTTATTATTTCAGGCCCATTTCTGTGTGCAGGTGGGAACAAATTGCATTGGCAGCGTGGAGTCAGTGTTGCTTTCTCACCTGGAACATTTGCTTGACCTTCCTGCGTGGCAGATTGACATTCAGCTTGTGAAGAAGTTGGTAGATTTCGTCGATGTTCAGAAGGCCGTCTCCGTTTTTGTCCGCTTCTTCGAACGTCTGCTTCATCCACGTCAAACACGCACATTAAGGAAGCCGGACATGAGGTCTGTCAGCGCAGTTTGAAATATCTCCCCGCTTTAAACGTGCAGGGAGTTTATCCACTGAGACAAAACACTCAGACAAAAACGAAAGCTCAGATGAGCAGACAGGCATTGCTCAATAAAATTATATTGACCTAGAATGTTGGGTTTTTTTTCACTTTTCTGTAAGTCGGTCAAGAAAGCAAACCAGCAGGGATTCAGTGGGAAGGATATTGGTCGTGTGTGCGTTGTCGCTTGGCCAACGAGTCCTCATCACTAATCCCGGCCATCAGGTAGCGGAGGCCCGTGATCCAGGTTCTGGCCTCCTCTGCATTCGACGTCACCAGGTCCAGGGACTCCATGTGGTTTCCGTGGTAAACCGTAAAGCAGCAGGCCTGGTCGAAGTTACTGTCTGCATACCGGTGGAAGATATCCGACTGACCACCCTCCGTCACCTTGTAAAGGGAATCTATGGTGACTACATTGGTGGGAAAAAAGAAAACAGAGGAAAAACAAATAATTACCAAATAAATATTTTCATTTTTTTCTCGCTGCTAAAATGTTCTATTGTTGAAGTGCACACAAATTCTCATTTCAGAACCATAAAACCTTTTATAGCTACGAAACATGAATAAACCTCAATCAGCCCGTGTAGTGATTTTATAAGTGTTTATGCATCTCATCTTAAAAGCAATTTTCTGAAGCCAAAATAGTCATTCCACAATAAGCAAAAAAGCATTACCATATATGTTATCGTTGGCAACATGGATCAAGGATGGTGTGAACTGTACAGGAAATGTGGACGTATAAAGGTGAAGAGGACAGATTTCTCCTCACTCACCGTAAACTGTCCCTCTTTTGGAAATATTTTTTTTCCCCCAGGATTCTTGAAACAATTACCACCTTAGATTTATGTAATAACCTTTTGTATTGGCTAAACATTCCTGCAGCATGTTATATGATATCTAATAAAATTTAGGCTATTCTTGTGACACACACGCTATGAGGAAGGTGACAAATTCTTTCACACATTAGAACAACAGTGTGGTACAGAAATAACATCTGTCCAAATGTTGTGAGACAAATCCCACAAAATGACCATTTGTGGAATAATTTGCCACTGAGTTAAGTTACAGGCAGACTGGGTTTGTGGGTGAAATCTTTAAAATATCCCCGTGTTGTTCCAGTCCTGTTGCTCTCTTTATAAACCAGCGTATAAATATTTTTTTCATGAACGCAAATTCAAGCCTAGGATTTTGCTCTTCTGCAACTTTCACCTGTTTTGTTTCTTTCTAGCCGCTTACATGTTTCGGTCCTGGAAATTATTTGAACTATAATGAGCTACAGGTTGAAAATAAAGGAAACGTCAAATTATTATTTTTAAAAAGTGCCTTTTACGCTGCATCCATTATATGCCATTGTTCATGTTTTTCATGCTAGTAACAAGCACAGGTATTATAGAGCTTATCGCTTTCTGCATCAGCAGTCCCGTTCGAAACACAAAGCAGCCAAAGTGTCCCTAATCTACAACTAAAAATGTTTTTATGGTCAAGCTGTTAGCTCCCAAGTGACCACAGTGTTCAGCATGAATCCCTTGGTGTCGGTTTCAGCACACTGGATATCTCTGCAGAGTCACCTTTAAAAAAAGCAATGCCATCTGTGAGCCTCCAAGGATTTCACAGCTTCTGAAACTGACACGATACGACTGGCGTCAAAATTCAATCCGCTACTGTCATCTATGACATGTGCGCTATTTTGTTGGTATTAATAAGATTGGTAACGCTTTAGATTTACAAATTGTTTGTTTGCATTTTTTTAAAAAAAGAGTTGAAAATTATTAAACGCCCAAATATAAAACATAATAAACTATAAGACACCAGTAAAGACAAAAAGATTTTCTCAAAAATTCTGACTTTTTCTCAGAATTCTTACTTTCTGTCAGAATTTTGTCATTTATCTCAAAAGTCTCACTTTTGGACAGAATTCTGAGATTAAAGTGCTGAAAGCCAAATTTCACTTTTAAAGCATGGCAACCCATAATGACAACTCCTAGAGTGGTGTTCCAGCAGTCACTGCTTAAATCAAATGAACTGAATTGCCTGTGTAGTTGAATCAAAACCATTTCAACTCCAAAACTTTTAGATCACCAAAAGAGGTTAAAATATAAGGGAGTACAGCAACGTATCCAAAAAATTGCACTAAATAAAAGCCATTATAAAAGTTGATGTGAAATTTATATAAATTTGTAACTATCTGTCCTGATTTAACTCATTGTGCCAGTAGCCACCTTATGATGCAACATGAGAGTCCAGGATAAAAGCTTTCATTAAGAGATAAAAATACAGAATCAAAAAAATAAATAAATTCCATCCTTTGCAAAGAAAACTTGAAGTTAGCCGACCTGCATGCTGAAGTGTGAGCTTGCACAAAACTGATAGCAACCGGCTTACCCTTTCAAACTTTAATCGTTTGGAGCGTCGGGACAAAGAGTTGAAAGTAAAATTCAAAACGAATAAAAGCCAAAGTCTTCAAGACAAACCGTGAACAAAATGATGTTCCTCCACTTTCTCCTCTTCCGTCTATTATCTGTAACAATAGAGAGTAAGCAACTGCTGCAGGCGTCAGAGAGTTTCACGCTCTAATGACATTGGTGTATAAACTTGGCTATCTGAGATCCCGTGTCTGTGTTAAGAACAGCCTGCAGTAAATTGTGTCCTGCGCTGCATTTTACACAGACGCCCCTCATGCGTTTTCACCCCTGCCTGCGTCCACCGCTGTGGAAATTTGTTTTGATTGCTTCAAGAACCTCACCAGTTTGAATGATTTATCTCATTGAAAAAATAAAACTTTAGTTCTTTTGTAAAGCTTCCCCAGTGCAAATGTTACACTTTGTGATAACCTCCTTGGAAATCATGCACGACTGCTTTCCCGACACATTAAATTTCAGTTTTTCTGTTACATAATCTCGGCTCTTTCATACCGCTGTGACTGACAAACAATATGGCGGCCTTGTTTCGACCCGCACACACACACAAGCGCATTAAATTAAATAACCAGGACGTTGTCTTTTTTCTCGTTATGTCAACAGTGCTTTTATGTCAGCAGCTCATCTGATCTTGACATTTCATCAGCACACACACACACCCACACACACGCACACACGCACGCATGCACGTACATGTACTGTCATTTACACACAAACAGGGGGACAGATGTGTGTTTCAGCTGGTGGGATGTGTGAAGCCTGCATGATAAAGAAGCGACAATGATGCTTTGACAGGGCAGTGAGATGTTTAATGTTAATCCCCTCAGAGCCGCAGCAGTGTGGCAGACTTGGATTTAAAAAAAAAAAAAAAAAACTTCAACAGACAGACACTCTAGGAAAAACAGGAGGTTTATCAGAAAGGGAAGTAGTGAAAAGATTATCACGATTTGCAGTGCACGATTCTGATTATTTGGAAATGTTTGTGTTTTTTTTAGCTTCTTTAACTCAGATCCACGCAGTCAGGGCTGCGTTTCTTTGGCTCCAACAACACCTAAAACATCAGTCAAAGATCAGTTTTAATCAGTCAAAGATTAAAACGTACCATTTTATGTAATTTTACGCACTTGTTAGATGTTTTACTGTACTTGGTCGGTTTAAACACTTCTTTCAAATGCGATCTACAGACGACCCCACTCAAAAAAATAATCAGACATTTCTTTAACAATTTCCAGCTTTGTTTTTCAGGTGTGGTTGTTTAACTGTCAGCACTGGTGCCTTGCGGAGACGGTCCTGGGTTCAAATGTCATTCAGGGACTTTCTGCAGGTGGCTTGCATCTTATCTTTGTGAATGGATGCTAGTTAGTTTGTTCTGTTACATTTTTGTTTTGGCAGTAGTGGCTTTCACTGAACAGAAATAGATAGACAGGAAACATGATGGAGACAGAGGGGAACATGCAACAAATGGCCCGAGTCCAGGATTTAAACTCAGGACAATCACATCAAGAACTGAAGTTCTGCCAATTGCATCACTCAGCACCCTGTCCCTTAGCATTTTGTATTTTTTAAGAGTTTTGATCCTTGTGAGGTTCGGGTTTTATGCTGGCCAAGTATACATTTCAAGCACCAGTTTGTTCCCACCTTGGGAATGTGTTGCTCTGAGCAACAATTAATATGTTCCCGTATGTGGCTCAGCATCAGTTTCTTCCCACTTTGTTTGTTGCCAACATTTTCTGCAGACCATCGATGAGTTTGCTCCCACATTGCGAAAGATGATCCAACATTTGGTCCTACCTTAATTTATTTTCTTATAAACCACAGGTTTACTGTTCATTGCAATCTAGGTATATCATACAATTTTAGGCACTCAGCACCCAAATTATTTTATGGATGTTAGTGTTTTTTCGCCATCTTCAGATCATAGATGACCACTCCCAGATCACTACTTTGAAAGCTTTCTGGAGGGACTCCTGTCCACAGTGTGAAGTTTGCACTGACTTCTCTTTATTCTTTCCAAAATTTCACCTTGCCAGCCTCTGCACAAATTGTTGCCATTTTCTGACGTTTTTGTAATTCTTAACATTAACAGCAGGTTTTCATCATGTCTTTCAACATCACCATGACACAAATTCCTTCTGGAAATAGCCCAAGACTATTAAAGACTAAAAATCTGATTCAACGTGCCTTTTATGGAGCAGAAAAAGCTATTGTTTTTGTTTTTCTTGTCTTCTGCTAAATGTCCTTTAGAAAGGGAGTATTTGTCAAATTCACTGGAAGATCAAATCAAATGGCGTGAACTAATAAATACAGTGGGTATAGAAAATATTTAGGTACCTTTAAATTTGCTAAAATCAAAAAGGTTCATATTATTTCTCACGAATCTCCACTCAGAATCCCATCTTGACAGAAACATAGAACTTTTTGCAAATTTTGTAGAAATGGAAAAACTGAAATATCACGTAGTCTTTTTTTAATAAATTTGCAAAAGTGTCTACATCTATGGGGGGTTTTTCTGTCGAGGTGAGTGTGCATTCATGAAAAACAATATGAACTCTTTTGATTTTAGCAAATGGCTGCAACGAAACAAAGAGTGAAAAACGTACAGGGGTCTGAACACTTTCTGTACCCACTGTATAGTCATTACAAACCCCATCAGCTTATTCTCTAAACCTCTGAATGGCAAGAAAATATTTTTTTTTAAATGTCATAACTATAATTATTATAATTCCCTATGATTCTGACAGAGACTTTTCTAACCTGGATGCTAAAAGAAAGCAAAACAGTCTTAAAATAAAATGCACATTTGATCATGTGTTATTGCAAAAGCAGATGTATCCATCAAAGTCCTTTTACTCACTCTTTGCTTTCTCGCTCTTGCGTGAAGGCTTCCAGCGGATGCAGGAGCGATGCTCATCCAGGTAGAAGAGTCGGACCAGTCCTTTGGATCCCGCCTTCAGCTTCACCATCTGCGTCCCGGACTGCATCACACTCATGCATCGCTCCACTGCGGGCAACGACACACAACAACCGCGCTGAGAAAACTCATTTAAAACACAAAGGGAGCAGGTGTGTGGCTTTATTTATATTTTCTCAGAAGGAAGTAAGGTGACGTGTCACAGAGTCGCACAGTCATTAGCAGACAGCAGCTGATGTGACTCAGCGTCCAAGGTGCAACAGAGACGCCACTGTGTGAAGGCACAAGGCTGCTTCTCTGTTACCCACTGACCTGCTGCCGGGAGAAACTCGGCAGAGGAAAAAATAGAGATGGCCCAAAGAGGGACACTCATCTCATCTGTATCTTTCTCTGTTCTTGGTTTCGCTAAGACCCTGAAGGCTAGAAAAGAAAAAAAAAAAAAAACTTTGCATCATGCTGAGGCAGGTGGAATATGTTTTTTTTCTTTTTATTTTCAGGTTTTTTAAGTGTCTGTTTCTGATATTTCCACCAAGTGCTAAAGTAGTAAATGGCCAAATCACTGCTTTAAAGGGGCGATATTATGTATTTTACAGGCACATTGAGTCATTTCATAGCGCAATCAAGTAACTATGTTGTCTTTAGTTGTTATAAAAATGCTCACAAATTTTATAACAAAGTTCAAAGTTCTTTGACTTTGCAATTTAAGTTCTTGAAATTGGGCCTCTGTCTTTTTAAGAATGCTCTGCTCTTTCCAACACTCCACCTTCAGGAAGTCATCACAACAGCGCTCTTCTATCAAACCTTTAACAACGTTTTTACCAGCTTTTTACCAACAAGCAGTTTGTATAATGAGCTCAGAAGATGAGCATTTCCACCTGCTGCTGGCTAGTCTGAAGGAGCTGAGTGGCGAGAATTTTGAGCGATGACTGCTCTGTGAGAAGGACGTTTGTAAGCTTGGACAAAGATGAAACTCTGAGGAGGAGCTTCAAAAGAGACGCTGGGTCCCACCAAGAGTTATGCACAGCTGAATGGTTGCCATGGGAGATTAAAGGATTCCTCAAATATGCATGAAAGAGTCAAAGCAACACTCCAGCTATGTTTTTGATGAGGAAATAGCATTACAACATAGTGTAAATTTCAAAAAATCTGTCAACATATTTTAAAAACGTAATAAAAAATAGTCAAATCTACTTCAGCATCTTCAGATCTCAGAGTGAATACAGTCCAGGTGATGATGGTAACCGGCTGCTCTTTGGTGTTTGCTGCTGTTTTGTTCCATTTTGATGAGGAAAACGGTTTCAGATGAATTCATTATGGCGTCACTTTTGAATAATGCTGTATTATGTTCTAAACAGTGTGGCATTTTTAAATGTCACTACCCATCAGCTTCAACACGACTCGCCCGCGAGCTGATGTGCAAACTATTTTCCGACAAAGCACTCGTGGGCAGATGGTGGCTCACCAATGCACTGTTGTGCTACAACAAGTCTGCGACGTTCTGGCAGTCACCTAAAGCAAAGCTTTAAGTCAAGGATCTTTAAATGAGCAGAAAAGTGGAGGAGAAAAGGGAGGTGCGGGTGTATTAAGGTAGTCTGTCTGACTGCCTGACTGCCGCGTACTGCCCAGCTTTACAACAAGCATAAAAGGTAAAACTTCAGGCTTTTTGCTTTTTGTGACAGCGTTTTCAAGAGACACAGACAGCAATGTCAACAAAAGTGAAATTTCCCTCCTCATTAGTAGAGCCTGTTATTTATGGACGAGCGCATTCATTGTGCTGCAGATGCAGGACACAAAGCATGCTTCAGCACAGATATATAAACTAAAACTCACATCGCATATTGAAAGAGCATCTGCTCTTTTCATATTTTCAGTCTTTGATATCTAGTTTAGTTAAAGATCAACGTCTGACGGGGAGAAAACTTGAATGTATGACCATCAATATACGGAATCAATAAATACTTAAGTAGGAATTAAGTATTTATTGATTACGTGTCTCATATTGGGGGTGCTTTGTTCTGTATTGTTCAAAGTGCTGGTTTCCCACCATACAGAAAATTCAATATTGGTCTCATTTGACAAGTTTTCTTTCTCTCTCCTGCTTGGCTCATGAAAAACATTAAATAAAACGTCTTAAGATTTTATTTCAGACCAGATTTATGGATCTCTCCTTTGGCTACCTCAGATTAATGCTCTGATTTCATCTAAGTTTCTTTTAATTGTCTCAACAACTTTGTCCCCAAAACATCCAGTGTGTTCTTGGGTTTTCATTAGAAATTCAATGTACTACTAAAATGACTGCTACTGTGTTAGGACAACGTTATCATGATGTCACTGCCATGTTTTTCCCTTAGCAATTTCTCCAGGTATTTATGGATGCTTACAAATAGATAGCCAGAATATGAGAGAGGCAGCCACTTCGAGCATTCTGCATCCTGATGTGAGTGAATCTCATCAGCATAGAAAAAGAGTCCACATAGCATATTATGAGATTAAGAAATATTATTTTGGTTTATTGCTGCAATATTTAGGAAGAAGTTGTGTAAACTCATTAGAAGTAGTATAAGTGAAAAAGCATAAATAAATAAATAGTATCTATTATTTTTGTTACATGTCTTGACTTTGCATTTCAGGCATACCATACAGAGCAGCTGGTTGCCTACATGAGCCAACATGTAACATTTCATGCATTTGCCATTTCGACTCTATCGTCATATAACTTTCTTCTTGTAATATGATGACTTTGTTCTCATAATTAGAAAGAAATATATAGGCTGGACCTAATATTCTGCAATAGAGTCATCTAAGCCTGTAGAAAGATTGTCAAACAATATGGCAGGCTTGGGCTAGCTGACATCACCTTTAATTATAGAAAACCCAATGAGTTTTAATAATTCAGATGTTCCAAAAAAATTTCAAAATATAAAATCTTCAAAAACCAAAAAAAAAAAATATTTATCAAATTATTGTCCAGCCCTACCAATGCCACATAACTTTGTTTTACTTATCTAGAAATAGACAATGGCAGCTTAAAGGTCAAATTACATGTATGACAAAATTATATAGATAGAAAGGCATTTAATATGTGCAAAATCCATAACAGAGTTTTGGGGTAAGTTGTTTGTAAGACAGAAATGGGATCAGTTAAGCAAATTAGTCAAGACCAAAACGTGCAGCAGTTTTCCAAACTGAGTATTTCTTGAATATTCACAGCTTAAAGTAAGAGATTGGTGATCATTGTTATTCCTGGTATCCAGCTGTGACAAAGTTTGACAAAAGAAAAACTTTACAAAAATGTAAGGATAAAATATTCTTCTTTTTTTCCTAAAGTAGCAGGGTTTTGGTGGTGTTACAAAAAGCACACATTCAGAAGATGCTCACAAAAATGCCTCTTCTGATGACACGGATGATTATCTTCAAAGACAGCTAAAGTCAAACCACTCATGGCGCTAAAACACATGTTTAAGCATGCTTGACAGTGCACACGCTCAGCAGAGCGCTTGTCAACAGCCTCTCTATCCCGAGGACAGGCTTTGGTATGAATTTTGTTTGGGTATTTGACAAGTTTTCTTGGTCGCAGATGCTTACTGCAGGGATTATAAAACACACATAAAAAAACAAAAACACATGAATCCTGGAAATTTAAATCACCTAACACAGTGAAAAGAAAGTCGTAGATCCATCAAGGAGATCACAAGCTGCCATGTACAGTAACTGTGGCGTTTCAAGGAATCCGTTTTACAAATGCAACTGGAGTTTAGCTCATTGCTAATTGTATTGAATTTCAGCTTGTCACTGAAAGTAGGAAGGGATGTGGCATGATGGATTTAGAGAAAGCCTAATGGATTGCTAGGGTCAAGCTTTCTAGCATCTGAACATGACGTTACATAAAATACAAGGGATTACTGTTGTGAAAATCCGAGATTACAATTGGTTAAATAACAAGCCATGGCAACTAAAATTCAGAGATACGTCTTCGTATGACATCTCTCTGGCTGTCGAGTGGGAGGAAGAGTTTAACTGTTGCCTTTTTCCCCAAACTCTCAATAAAACTTTTTATATGTCTAAATGTATTGACTTTTATGGGCTCAGAATCTGTCCTATTTGAGAAGCGAGGTTTGGGTCAATATTTTTTTTTGCCTCGTTTTCTTATTGAAGAGCCACACTTATTCTGGATGCTAATTGATGTTCGCAACAATTAGTCTTATGTATACAATCCAAAGTAACTACTCCGTTAAAGTAAAATGACTTCAGCTTCAGCGAACTGAAACAAAGAAGTGACTCGTTGTAGCTTGGTTAACTAGCGGACTGTTTACTTTGCAGTTGTCGACCAGGAGAGTGACGGGAAGAAAAACCAGAGGCTAAAATATTTTTTTCAAAAACGTTCCTGAGGACTGCAAGGAGGAGCTTTGAGAAAATAGGCGGAGCTTTGTATGCGCTGGCCTTTATGCCCCACTCAATGGCTGCCATAGGAGATTCAAGTATTCCTCAAACATGCATGAAAGTTGAGCATAAAATATTGCTTCACAAATCTTTTTGTGCGTACACAACAGTTCTACATGAGCCCACAAGTTACCGAGCAATCATGTTTTTTGATCTCTGAGAGAAAGTTGGAGTTTCCAGAGAAAACCCATAAATACACAAAGAGAAATTGTAAACAAAGCCGAAAGCCAAGCCGAGATTCAAACCCAGGACCTCGTTGCTGCAAAGCAACTGTGCTACCAGTTGTACCACCACGCAGCCCCCCTATATTTATCCATGAATTTATAGTTGCATTATTGTTTAATATTGTGCAAACCTTGTCTCAACCATTAACTCTTCAATCATAAGTCGATATATTTATTTTATTTATGAGCAAATATTTGTTGAGAGAACTTTAACAATAAGTTACAGAAAAGCAATGAGACTCTGAGGAGAGAACTTAGAGAAATGTGTTACTCCAAAACAAAACAAAATAGGTCACAATGAATCATTCATTTTGTTGGGCCACTTTTGAAATCGACAGCATCGTTAACAATTGAATTCAGAGGCTTCAAGTACTGATCAAATCCAGAAGTTATGATGAGAGGAGATACTTTCTACTTTATTTTCTGACAGACAAACAAAACAATCTTATGACCACAATGTAGGCAGAATAAAGAAAAATTAACACTTCTCATAATTCCTAAAGTGATTGAGATTGCTCTTAAATCACTTCCTTTAAGATAAATGTGTTATTTTTCCTTAAAAAGAAATCTTGTCAGTCTTTGGTCAAAACAAAAGAGCATCTGGAGATGCAGGACTGACATTTCAAATGATAACTTCATAAAAGACGGGGGGTTTTTTGTTTTTTGGGGGGGTTTTTTTCAAACTGATTCTCCAGCAACTCACTGCCAACATTTTACCACAAGTACATCAATTTAAATCAACTAGAAACTGAAAAGGCGGACAGAAAACCTGTGGGTGACGTACCATCTCTCTGGGAACAGGAAGACAGACGATGATCCTAGATGAGAATTAATGTCCAGTACTTTTTTTTTTATTATTAATTAAGTTTAATTAATTAATCGCTCTGTGCCCTAAACATTTTTACATTCATCTCTTCTTCCATATCCATTTAAGCAATAATCCTCAGATCACATAAGCCAGACAATATCTATCATTATCTATCCGGCTACAGAGACAGAAAATAGGACTCGGCATCTCTTTAACCCCCAGCTGTCAAATTTATGTGATTCTGTACAGCCCTGTGTCATGCTTTCCAGTTTTTACAATGACTGGGTTTGGTCAGGACTCGCTGTGTAAGCCTACAGAGGATTAAAAAAAAAAACGACAATCCAAGACAGTTTTGATAGATTTTTTTTCCTTTCATTTCACAGATATGTAGAAAATGTTAATAAAACACAACAAAATACAACTAGTGGATTTAAATATGACTAATGGTAATGCAAGAACATGCCCATTGAAAAACGAGAACAGGCGATCCAACTTAGAAATATTGTGCTAATTCATCACAAGTAATCAAATTAAGTCCATCCAAGTTCATTTATAAAGTTTACTAAGTTGTAAAGGTAAACAAAGTAAGTGTGACCAAATTTACTCAATTACTTGTCACTGATAACCAAATTTTTTTAAACGTTGAAACTCCATTCTCTTTCTGCAAGTTTTCTGTCGGTGGCTGATCCACTGCATCCATGTGTGTAAAAAAAAAAAAACAACCCATCATCTCTGTAGGCGCAGAGCATAGAGATCAAAGCTTTGTCTTGGCAAAGAGACCGAAGCCAATTCAAACACATTTTAATAGGGTAGGTGATGAAGAAAGCCCTTCCTCACTTAGATCCATCTCATAAGACTAAAACACTGAGCACCTGGTGAGATATTATCAGTGACACTGGTTTTTATTCAGCTGTCCTCCTCAATCAGAAAAAGCCAACAAATAATGAAAAAATAAAAACAGATAGAAGTAATGTTTCGATTCTGTTACGCTTCTGTAAAAATATCTCCCTATTTTAAACAGCGCTGGAGGTTGAACGGACAACACTCGGTAGTTTCTACATGATTTATTCATATTTCCATACATTTATATTCACTGGCATCTGCCCGGTTCTTCATGCACTATTCATGTGTCGGAAGACGCCACTGCCAAAACAACGTGGCAGCCAATTCAGCCGTGATGCAACACAAGGAGCGTGGCAATCAGACAGCAACACAATGGGTCTGAATGGAGGGCTGGCACCGTCGGTCACCTCTTGCGACCTGAAGGGTGATTGTGTGCAGAGGTTTAATCATGATGTGCTGCGGCTTTTGGTTGGCTGGCTGGCTCTGAATCGCATAAACACATGGTTAGTGGAAACGACCGACGGTGAATTACCCACAGTGCCTCCAATAAACAAGATTTCTGAGGGTTCAAAGTTACAGTTTTTGCTCATCCTGGAAATATTTTTGATGCATAAACATGAGTATCTGCTTCGTGTGATGTTATAAATAGCACGAGCACAAAAAAATTATCGCTATGCAACCTGATTGTCAGCAATGCACTGGTTGGAAAATGAAAAACCTGTCGATTAAAGTAGGACAAGTTGTATTAGGTAGAGGAAATATGCTTTATTTTTTTATTTTTTGCATTTATTTTCTTTAAATGTCAAAAAAATGACGATTTCACACCAAATTTTTTGTTCCACCTTACCAGTTTGGGAGAGTCTGCATTTGTGCGGCACGGCCACGGTGCCTCCGATGTGGTAAATGTTACACGCCAGGAGGGTCGCCCCGGAGGATTTTTCTACGGAGCCGTAGAAAAAGGTCGATCGCACTTTTCTCTTTGACAAAACTGCGCGGCTGAAAAGCGAAGAACAGATTTCACCCATTTCTTGGTCAGGACGCGCAGAGAACAGCCAGAGTTTGGGTCAGTCCCAGAACGCAGCACAAGCAGCTGCGGATGAAGTTGAAACCATCAGCTTCGGACTTGACTGAATTCAGACTTCAAATGCGGAGAAAACACATCAAAACTCCTGCTGTTCATCTTCCTCTTCCCTTGTGATCTGATCTGCAGCGGCGCCTTCGTCTGTTTGGAAACACACACACACGCACTCACACGTCTACCTTTCTGGTCATCTGTTCTCCACTCCCACCTCCTGGTTTGCCATCCACTTCTCTCTGATGTTCGCAGCTCTCTCAGAACATGTGCAGCTGTGGCCGCTGCCGCAGCGCAGATTTAGAGAGCGCGATTTAGCAGCTCTGTTATTGTTGTTTATTGCGTGATTATGGGTAGAGAATGGGGGCAGCTTACCGGGTGGGTTCATTCAGGTCCACCAGTGAAACACGGGGATAAGAACGATGACATAACATTCATAATAATGCACTACCAGAAGATTTAATGGCTGGACATGTGGGATGATGTGAGTCTGCTTGTGTGACAACAGACGAGTCAATCAACGCACATCTGGCTGCCTTTGATGTAACGCTCCCCTGATTCAGAGAGGCCTTTTTTTTGTTGTTTGTTTGTTTGTTTATTACAGTTTGTCTGTTCACAGTGTGACTGCAAGGCATTTCTGTTGATGCGGCTACTTTAATTTCCAACAAGGACTGAAGTGATTAATCATGATTAATCGTGATTATTCAGACTAATGAAAAATCGATTAATTCTGACGGTTGATTAATCGTCAGACTAACCGTTAGTTTCAGCCCAATTCCAAACACAAGTTAGGTCTTTATGAAACACTTTTTGTCAGAGTGTCTTCTAGTAGGAAGGGGTTAGTTCTTATTGTTACTTGTCTTTATATCTGTAGAGTTTTGTACAGCAAAATCTGTTTGAAAAGAAGAGGTACAATAACTATATTATAAATGTTTAGTATTTTACACCATGTAGTTCCCTGCAAATAACATGGCCGATTTGTGTTAAGGACACATAAGTTATTTGCTGCCACACTTCAAAACATAAACACCACACCGGAAGAGGGAAAACTGGTGAACATTGTAAAAATACATTGACTTTATTAAGAAATGTAAACCTGATTTAGTCTCGTTTTAGGCTATTTTTGCGTATCATTGTTGTAAAGCAACTGAAGTTTCTGAAGCTTAGAAAAATCAGAAATGTCTACCAAAACTGGGATTCCAGTTTAGAAAGTTGGAGGTTTATTGTGCCTCTCTTGCACCAGCGCATAAACAGCAGTATTATCTAATACTGCAGAAAATCTGACTTGATCTCCGACTGACACCAATTTTTTTTTAATTAATCTTATCTTTTGTATATCACAAATACACCACTGCTCAAGAAACAAAAGCAAAAGTCACAGAAACAGCCATAAATTGTTGCTTAATCTCATGCTATGCTATGTACATGCTTAGTCTGCGCTGGTGAAGATTTTCTTAACTCAACACATCTAGAGCTTAAAATGGCTGATACAGCAGAGGACTTTATAGATCTCTTCCAGTTAATTCAGACTTTTTACCACTAGGGAGCTCCCATAGTCAGGTTATAGGCAAACGATTGAAAGTCCAGTCTTATTTAGATACAACAAACATGGCATCTGAACTTTAACACAAAAACCTTTTCATTTCATCTTCAGTCCAATTGTATCTCATAAAACCTATTGCATATCTATTACCACGCAACCTTTTTTAGGGCAGAAGTCACAGCTATTTCTGGAAGCATAGTACACCGTTATCATGTTGCGTTACCAGTACGCCAAGTCATTGATTGTTAATAAATCCAACCGGATTCCCCACCATGCAGCCAGAATGAAATAAAACTCGGTGTGGCATCACAAATGCCAACTTCACAGATAAATGGAACAGCGAGAGGCAATAATGTCAGACATCAAATGAGTAATGAGCAGACTGAACAACCTGCACACCTCTGTGAATGTGCGAAATCAGCAATCTCACCTGTAGTTCCACAATCTCATACATCACAAAAGTGTACCAGGTAGTTAGACCTAGTTAGCCCGGTGTTATCACCTCATTCTCTTTTGGCTTAAATTTCCCCACTGATTATGGATTACAAATTATACAAAAATTTGTTCTTCTACAAATTTTTGTAAAATTTGTTCTTCTACTTTTTGTGTTGCCCAATTCAAGTCATAATTGGGCAACACAGCATCAGGAAATACAAGTAAAAAATGTAAAACAAAAAATTTTATCATATTGATCTATATCAGACGTTTCCCACCCCTCTCCTCAGAGCCCACTGACCTGCATCAATCAATCAATCAATCAATCAATCAATCAATCAATCAATCAATCAATCAATCAAGCAGCTTAATTTATACCAATAGGTAGATTTGGTTAAAGTGAGGTCAGACAGCTTGTTGCCAGACAGAAAACTCAATAAATATAACATCATTCAAAATGGCCCCGTAGTTCAATGGTCTGAAATATTAAAAACCATAAAAACTGTTTAAAAAAGCAGACTCAAATACAATATCCTCTTTATGACAAGCTTCAGAGATAAAATAAGATAAAATAAACTAAAGCTGGTATTATAATATTTATATTAAAACTACACTAAATCGAATTTTGGAAGCTTATGCCAAATCACGTGCAAGAAGCGTTAACGCTAATTATTGTATTCAAGCCGTCCTTTGCAAATGAGATATTGAGATTGTGATTCAATATATTGTTCAAGTTTAGTTTTTGAAGTGACCTGTCCAGAGCGTATCCCACCTCTCGCCCACCTGATGACCGCTGGAGGTAGACACCGGGAAGGAAAAGTGATTTTAGATAATGGATGGAATGGAGAAAGATGAAAGTGGATTGTTTCAACTTTACTGTTTAGTTTAGTTCTACACAGAAGTGTCATATAGTTGAACTAAAATATAAGATGCATAATTTAACTTAAATGGAAATGGTCCTTTGGAGGATTGTGCTTTGAAGAGAATAAAATTCCTAACATAAAAAACTGAGGCACACAAATTGTATCAGAGGGATAAAAGTTTATGATAATGCAAATCTACAAACATAAGGAGAACTGTCACCTTGGGGATTTTTGATCTCTGCAGGTATTTTAATCCTATGTTTCAATATAATTCTCCTTACACTGCAAAGGAGATATTTCCTTTAATGGGCTTTTTGTCTAATGGGAAAATGTTATTTGTTTATCTTTGTTAGCCAGATAACACCACGGATTATATCACCACGCCGATTGTAATAGATGAGAAACTCCAAATTTTACCTCATGTAATCCCATAATGAGTTTATCGGAACTATTGGCCTGAATTTGATATTACGACATCCAGTCCTCTTCCTGTTCAACTGTTCCTCTGAGGACACTCTGCAGCTTATAAAATTAAATTAGTCAGGCGCCCAGCGCTGTGACAGATGATGACTTCTGGATAAACGCGTAGGAGAAATCAGGCCTTTCCGTGGTGGGAGGAACTCTGCTGCAGATTTGTGACAGTACTTAGCCAACCCCTTGACAAAAGTGGAATTGTGTCACTCGCTCAACCAGCAGGATGGAGCACACAGTGACTGAAGGCTGATCATATTTTATCATCATGTCATAAATTACCAAACAGGATGATAAAGTGTCATTACTTTAAGTTCAACTTGCCCTCTTTGTTTTCTACATTTGAGATTAAAGGTTTCTCAGCATGCAGGAAATAAACAGGAGGTCACATGACTCAATCTGTTGTCAGTCGGTGTGGTCCAGAAGACTATTTAATTTAACCACCTAATTCCAGACTGGACAAGGACCCTTATTTATCTCATGACCAGGCTCTCTGGAGAAGATTGCAATCCTTGGGCCACTAAGTCTCCTAATTATGATCAATAACCACCATCTGCATGCCGACTGGTTATCCAGGAAGGATTCTAGGGAAAAATTGATTTTGTCCTTAAAGTACAAATGTAAACTTGTAGAATTTGATAAATAATAATAATAATAAACGAAATTAACATGTGCTTTGTTCAGATGAGTCTAAGATTGGTCTCATAACTTCAGATGAGTTTGGTATAAAACACCAAATTCGTTTGTAGAAAAGCATGTTTCACTTGTTGCCAGAAGACAGGAAATGGGTCATCATTAAGTTTTTAAAAATCAGAATCATATGGTCAAATCAATACAGGAAGGAGACAAAAACAATCTTCTTTCATTATTCTCTTCATACAATGCATCAGAAATACATTAAAATATGCAAAAAAAAACAAAGTTTAACAAAGTCTTTGAATAAGAAATTAAAAACTAGATTGCCTAAGAGGCAATAAAATATTCCTTTACTGTAAGTGTAATCATTTGTATCATCTCCATCTAAATAGAAAAGCTTTTATCATCAACATATAAAAAGTTAAGCCGTTTCTGCTCAACTTAATCTGGTGATTAACCAGTTAATGACAAATGACAAAGTTGTTCAATGGAGGACTTTTTGTTACAGAATTTGAAGCTAAATCAAAGCCACTTGAGGAGCTTTGAGTAAAAGAAACTTATAGAAAAAGTTGCTTTTTTTTCTCTTAAATGCAAATGTATATATACTTTTTATATGTTTTGGCTTCATCACTGCTCTGAGTCTGTTGTTCTTCCAGCAAATTGCTTTTTCGGAGTCTGTATGCTCCAAAATCATTGGACAATGATGAATCGTTTAGTGAATTAGTTGACGATTATTTCAGTAATCGATTCATCATAATTAATCCGCTTAACTGTTTTTGAAAAACAGTTATTTTCTAACAGGATTTTTCCAAGGTAATATTTAAGTTAAGTATTTTTTACTATTATTTAAAGTAACTTAGTTACTTGTTGTTGTTGTTTTGTTTTTTTTCATTAAGAACTGGTACTGCAATAAAATATACTTGTTTCAAAGCTGTTTTCGCACTTCATGTGTGCACCAAATCCTTAATGAGGAGTTTTGCATCCCAGCTGAACTGACAACTCATCAGTGCAGTTCTGTGCACTTTCATTCCAATGCAGTAATAATAATAACCTGCTTTTTACCTTTCACACCTAAAGGAGTTTATTAAAATATAGACCAGTTTATAGCACACTAATGATGCTAAAACAGAGTGGCAGGAAAATATTTTTTTTAAATGCACACCACTCACCTATTAGAAACATAAAAGGTTCAGAAATGATGGAGCAAAAGGAGAGAAAGACGCGCTCTTATCTCACGGCTACTCGCTTTGCCTAATTAATCCTGCTTAAGGCAGCACTAGAGTCACCAAAGCTACAAATGGTTTCCTCGGTGCCTCCAGGGGCGCAGAGTGAGGAGAGGCACCAGAATGAAAATAAACACGACAGCGCCGAACGATAATGCATTCACAAGCGATGTTACCGGAGGGGGATGGAGGGAGGGAAGGTGTCCCCTTGACTGCCAGCACAGCACAGACATCAAAGAAGCAAAGTGAAGTCTGTGTGTGCTTTGGAGGACATGCGCATGTTTCATGTGCACATTACGATCAAGACTGATGCTGACTGTTCCTGCCAGGTTAAAGCTTCTTCTCTTCTCTCCCTGTTGCTGCGCAAAATGAGATACAGTATCTCTGGCAGCAGAGACAGACTGTCACGCAAGCTGTCTGATGTCAGAGCCTTCACCGGAAACATGTAAAAGAAAGAGAGGGGCGGGGGGGGGGGGGAAAAGTCAGAGCTGCTTCTGTGGTGCCTTAATGACACAACAGGATAGGCAGCATTGGTCAGTGTAGCAGGTCAAGAGGTCCGTGTCAACTCTGGAGGAGCTGCAGAGATCTAAAGCTTGAGTGGGAAGACTCTGTTGACAGGGCAACCATTTGATGTGCATTCGACAAAGCGAAATCCTTAAAGTCAACTCCAATCACCCTTAATAAAAGTCCTCTGACAGATGGAGATGACAAGGCAAGGACAGGTAAAGCAATAGTCGCCATCGTCCAGCTCAAGAATACCTGGGTCACCCGGTTCCGACTGTTCAATCCCAGTATGACGTCAGTGCCGCTGAAACCGGCGAGGCCTGCAGAGCCTCCAACAGAAACAATCCCAGGCATTCCTGAACAGTTGCCTCAGAAGAATTCTCCACATTTTCCGGCCAGATACTGTTACTGCGTTCCCGTTGACCATACAACTGCACAAATTGAGATTACGAAAATAAATTTGCTTAACGGAAGGGCACAAAAAAAGAAAATGTTAATAATAATAATAATAATAATAATAATAATAATAATAATAATGTGAGGTGGTTTTTCAATTCTATCAAAATTTGAACACTTTACGAAACTGCAACGCAAACACTTATCTTGCATGAAGATAAGTGCTGCTTGCATACAGCAGCAACTCGCTTATTTTTATGCACTGACCTCATTGGAGAATGAGCAGCATCGCGCAGTTAATCAAAAGTTGAATTTGTCATTTAAAAGTCTACACAGCAAATCCAGCAGGCCCTAATTAACTCCGTCAGATTTGATTTCTACACTTTTAGGAGAGTTTGGTACCTTAACTCTACTTAAGTGTCAAATATCAAATCTGCTGGAGTTAATAATTTAATACTTACTAACACTAATCTCAATATTAACTCTCACAGAGTGTTTTGACTTCTTAAGAGTTATTTGTAATTAATATTAAATTGGTATTTTATTGTCTTGAACTTTTAAAAATTAATTGGAAAATAAGCATTTAATAAAAAGGCAATGATTTTCTCAAATGCATTTATTTCAAAACGTGCGCCATAATTACAAAACATATTACAACGTGGAATAATGTGCATGTTTCACATGCCGCTCTCATTCACATATTGCTTATCAAAAGGTCTGACATATAAGCTGCGCAATACAAAATGCAGTATGCTTAATACACTTTTCTTCAATACAATATGCATGAAATTGTTCAAAGTACAAGATGGAGAAAGTAAAGCAAGCAGTTCATGTAACATGATACAGTAAATGTTCTTTTAATAGGTAGATTGCTGGACATTACAGTACATAACAGACCAACTTAATATTCAGATCCATCACTTCTTACGCAGTTTATGTTTCTGTTTATAAGAGACTGGGCCTCTTTGCACTCCCCCAAAGAGCTGTCCACTCAATAACACAGATTGTCTTTGGCTTGTTGGGCTGCTGGTGAAGTTTGGCCGGTTTGGCCGGGGACATCACCGGGCTCCTCTACTGCACTGGACAGCCTTCAGTCAAGTGTTGGTCTCTGGATCATAACACACAAAAAAACATAACAATGAAAAATGGAACGAAGGAATACATTTTTACTACGACTCTAACAACAAGCCTCAATTACAGAAATGTGGAGTTTCAGAGATATTACATAATTACATGTAATTACATAATACACTTACATAATTATTTCTGGAGCTTGAATCTTCAAAGAATCCATGGAGGGTTCGGAAGGGGGAGGTTGAACCATACTAGTATGGGTCATCCGCAACCATACCGGTACTAACATATAGAAAAAGGCAATAAAATGATTAAAACATGCTGCAAAGTGTATATAAGAAGACACAACAGCAGGAATAATGCTTTCAACATAAAAAAGCCTTTAACGGTTTTTCAAAGGAAAAAAAATGATCAGAAAGGTTGATAAATCTGACCAATATTCATGTAAACGTTCAACATCATGAAAAAACATATTATTATTATTACGGATCTGTTCGTTAGCCAAGAATTTGACTGAACGTTTACCGGCTCGACTTTTTTTCAACACTTAAGCGCCGCAAAAAGTCGGCATGCTAAGCTAAATATGCTAACAACACTGAGCCGTGTGGTGATGCCTATCATGCAGCTTGATCTCAATTCAAAATAATAGTTATAAACCATCTCAGAAAAAAGAATACTTACCAAGTACAGTGAATAACTCAGACATGTGGGAAGTAAATTGTCCTGAAATGACTTCTCTTCGGTGGGAACCTGTGATTCAGTGAATTAACTCCTTTAGTGTTACAGTCGCTATAGGAGTTCAGAGTTAAGAAGTCAAGAGTTACTGGTTCCATCTTAACACCTCTATATTTGATATGGAAACACTTTGTTTTAACACTGGATTTTAGCTAGTAATAATATACACCCCAGAGTTACATAAACAGAAAGTGACTATTAGAGTAAAATTAATTCTGCTTTTGCATAAAGTCTACTAACACCAAAACATTTCACACTTTTAATTTGCTGTGTAGCTCTTCTGCAAAATCTGCAACTACAGTTTACCCAAAACGCTGCATTTGTCCCAAGTTGCAGGGGCCTGGTGTTCCCACGTCTCCTCTGATGGCAGCGCTGAAATACGAATACAGCTCATGTATTTACATCTGTTGCCGCCATAACTTCTAATGACCAATCACTTCAACAAGCTTATTCAAGTGTGATTTTAACTGCATATTATATTTACTGGAAGCACCGCAATTGTGAAATTGTGTTTAATCGACGTTAGCAGAGTACCGACAAAAGTCTGCATTTCTAATGGAAATACAGCTAGCAACGTCAAGCTGATAGGACATGTCAACTCTCACCATAGGCAGAAATCAGGAAGAAAAGATTTTGCTGGGCAGGACATGGTCTCCCCAAACTGCCAACCAACATCACCAAACAGGATCCAAGATGGAAGCGCCAAGGCAACTGTCCAAAAAAACACCTGGCGACGAGATCTAGAGGTAGGCATCAAAAATATGGCAGACAAGAATGAATGCCCATAGGACAGAAATCTCTGGGGTTCTACCTTTGGTGGCCCAAACCCCGGGACGGGGTGAAGGGCAAAGAGAGATTAGCCAAACTGTACGTTTTATTAAGAGTAGGAGGAAGTAAGGAAAGCTATAATACGGGAATACAACATGAATCCTGAAATGGGAGCAAAGCTGAACTTTTTCCTTTGCATACAAGATTCTTCTAACCCAACAGAGGCTTAGAAAAAGAAGTCAGACACGCGTGAGACTGATTACATTTCGAGAAAATGGAACTGTAATTCCAATAGTCGTGGGTAATTTTCTTTCCGTTTCCCGCGAAGATACAGGTGTTTCTCTGCCAAGAGACGCAGAAGCCACCAAACCCTAAAATCTGAATTTTAAAAAAAATTTTTTTTACTCTCGCACAGTTGGAGAACGCGTGCTGGGAAATGTTTGAAGTGTGAAAAAGTGTGACGCTCCTGCGGTTAAGACGGCAGAAACAGATCGAGTAAGTCAGAGTGTATGAAAAATCTTGTGTGCGCGTGATGGTCCCAGGGGAGCGAGCGGGAAAGGACAGGAAAAGAAAGGAAAGGAAAGGGAAGGAAAGACTTTTCTTTCAAAGATGTAAAAAGCAGAAGTAAGGTTTGAACAGATGACAGTGTGTTCCCTTCCTGGTGATTGCTTGCAGTTTGCGCCCTACGGCTACCTCGAGGATCTGGCACAGACAACAGAATGGAGACAAATCCGAGTGAACGTGCTGAGATTCATCATCATTTGCAGCACAATAGAGTCACATAAGAGGGGGGGGGGCAGATTTTACATGGAAAAGCCATTCCCTCCATGTGGAGGAGATTAGCTGCCATTGATGATGCTCCAACCTTTATTTTTTTTTTCCCCCTTTCCCGATTTTTCCTATTTTCTCCTTCCTTTCGCTCTTGCATCCAGCTCATCAAGTTAGAGCGTTGCCAGAACTGAAGAAACGAGTGACTGTCTTGTGAGGAGAGGCAGGCGTCAGACCCCACAGAAAGACGCTCTGGGTAAAATGCTGACGGTTTGACACATCCCTGTTTCTTCAAGTGCCAGGGCCCCTTCGTACATTTTTTCTTCTTTTTTTTTGACACATTGCAAAGTGGTCACCATGAAACCTTTCGGTACTTCTGATGTGCAATAAAACGTGGAGCTCAAACTGCCCCTGCACCTTCTTAGAGGGGTTTGCTGATGTCAAAAATGATCTTCTTCTCTGTTTGCTGTTTCATGTGACAGAGATTTGCGCATCATCGGTTTCTCGGAGAGCTTCACGTCAAGACAGTGTGATGACCGGACATATAAATCAGGAATGGACAGATTTCAACAAGGAGTTGAATGATATGGCAAACTGAAGTATTTGAAATATTACGATGCTTTTCTGCCCCCTAGTGCAAGGTGCAAATGAGGGACGGGAAGGGGGCATAATTTCATCACCAGGGACAGTTTCCCACTCCCATCAATTACATTTCTCATATGACGGGCTTAAATCTCTTAAATTAGCAAATGAAATCCCATCAAAAAAATTGTCGCCTGCATCCCAAAATTTCACATGCATCGGTTTTGCATGATGACTCCCTGATGCAAATACTCTGCCATCCAATTAACGCTCCTTTCTTCACTGTTTGTTTCTGCGCTGGTGATGAAATTCTGCACAATCGCCGGCGCAAGGGGGGATAAAATGGGCACTACAAACCTCTACCATGAAACGTGGAGACAGAAAGATGAGCCAAAAGGCTCACTTACCCCTCTCCAAACTCAGATTTCTGCAAACTTCAAGCTCCGCCATTTAGATTTGGAGTTGTCCCTCCGTGCGCTTTGGGCATGATTTTTTTTTTTTTTTTTCCCCCTTCTTCTTCTTCTGATAATTATTCCCTATTTGTGACAGCGAAAAAATGCCAACATGCCAATGCATCCATGATTATGAGGCGTTTCAAAAGAAGCGCGCCATGAGGACAGAGTGTCACTTTTCTTGCCCCCCCCCCCCCTTTTTTTCTTCCAGACGCCCCCTGAAGCCCCTTAAACCTCGTTCATCCTCATCCTCCGGTCTGCGCGCAGCATATCTTCTCCCCTCATCAGGCGCAAACGCCGCGGCGGAAAAACCGATAAGCCGATTTTTCACGCGCTCGACGGGTCTGACAAGAGACTTGGATGTTAATAAGCAACAGCTCAGGACGGGCGTGGAGAGAGAGAGAAGTGGTTGATGCGGCGCGCAAAAACGAGAAGGAGGGAAGGGGGCGGGTGGGCAGCTCACCAGAGAAGTGGCAATTATTGCATTTCATCTGCTTCCCAAATGTGAATTCCAGAAAATAAGGAGAAAAAAAACATTTGGTGCCATAAAATCTTTTTGGTTTAGGTTTTTTTCGTTTTTCTTTTTGTTTGAAAAAATGCAACAAAAACGGCATCAATGCGCAGCGGTGACCCACTTTACGCCGTCTGTCTCTTTTCGGATCTTCTTCAGTTTATGCGGGGAATTTAAACCGGATCTCCCACGAGAGAGAGAGAGAGAAAGAGAGAGAGAGAACTGTGGCGTGGGCATTAAAAAAAAGGGAATAAAAATAAGCTTTTAAACTGTGTTTGTGCGCCTCTTCCAGCCAGGAGGTATCGATCCCCGGTTGAGTCATTTCCCTAATGCGAGTCTCGTCAGTGTGGAGCTCCCAGAATGGTCCTGTTCACTGGTCCACGCAGGGAAAACCCGTTTCACTTGGCGCTGCGGGGAAGAGGAGCGTCCCAGAGGTTACCTAATCAATCAGCTGGAATCATCCCCTCCAACGAAACGCATCTGTTTCTGCCTGTGATTTTTGTTTTTTTGCAGAATCAGATATTTGAGGCTTCCCCACGGATTGCTCTTTTTGTTTCCATTTCTGACAGGTCAGAAGCGCAAAAATCCAACGTGTTTTTCTTTGGGAGAATCAACATAAAGTAGAGTGTGTACGCATGTTTTACACTAATACCCCAAAATAAAATACAGTTATATCGGGTTTTGTTTTGTTTTTTGTTTTGTTTTGTGTGTTTTTTTTAGAGAAGCATCTGGTAAAGTCCATCTCAATCTCATTAAAATTACAGAGGGGAAAAAAATACTAAACAAATCTGTGAAGGAGCTGCAGAAATCCTCAGGTCAACAGGTAGCTGAAGAAGAATGCCATTGCTGAAAGAAATAAGTTTTGTTTGCAGTTTGGCACAAACAAAGCCGCTGCAGACACACAAAATGTTTTGGTGCTCAAGTCAGATAATGGCAAAGAAGTTAAAGCCATTTTGGTTAAACATAATAAACCATGTTTGGGGTGGACCGACACTTCACATTACTCTGTTTATATATCCCAATGAGACATGCATCATTCTGTGGAGAGGATGTTTGTTTTTTTTTGTTTTTAGCAAGGACAAAGAAGACAGTGAGAATTAATGGGAAGTTGGATAAAGCTAAACATGCAGGGCAATCATGGAAGGAAACCCTTTATTAGTCAGTGTAGCTCTAAGCATGCAGATGTGTTAGAATGGCCTAGCTAAAGTCCAGAAGATTTTGAAACTCCTGTTTCCATCAAATCTGACTGAGATTTTGACTCTTAGGGGTTGAATGCAAAAGTGTAGAAGACCATAAGCGAAAACCATAAGTCGCTTTCTTTCTGCTTCAAACTAATGCACCACTTTGTGTCTGTCACATAAAATACCAGTCAAATTATCTTCATTTTGCTGCAATTTGAGAAAAAATTTGAAACCCTCAATGGGTGTGAACGAGGGGAGGTGCTGTGTGTTCACGGCTACCTAAAAATCAAAGTTTACACCCCATGACTGATTTATGGACCATGACCAAAGCAGAACCATTCAGCCAGTTTGAATTTCAGAAATGAACAGAGGAATGCACTGGGATAAGGGGGTCGGGGGAAATTAAGTGAGAGGAAAGTCATGTGGGGAAAAAAAAAAACAGAAAAAGAGAGAAACACATGTTTACTGAAACGGTCCTTGGCTGACATGAAAGGACTGGCTGCCAGTGAAATGAGGGATGCAGACAGATCGGGAAGGGTTGCAAAGATACAACTCTTTAACAGCTGCAGGGTGATTTACTTAAACCAAATGCCAGGTTTCTGCTTTTTGGACAGGACTGAAGTAGTTTTAGCAAAACAGTAGATGGAAACATTTTGACCCAGTTTGTTCTAATAGAAAGGAAAGTTGGAGAATCATTATTGTCTGTTCCCTTTTGAACCACAGGACCTGATTAGAAGTCAACAAACCTCTGCAACAACCAAATCAATCCAGCTGAAAAATATTTTATTAATCCCAAGGCGAAATTAAATATTGTAACTTTTAATATAATACCAATTAGAACCTATTTTATGCTTCCTTTAAGAGTAATAAAGTTTTTTTTTTGTTTTTTTTTAAGCAATTGAATTGAATGTTGCAGAGGTTTGGTGGAGTGATGACGAAAGAAAATGGTAATGTGGTAAAAGCATGCTTTATGATTATGCTAATTACAATAATTAGTTTCATTATGTTAACAGCAATTGATTGTGTCAATGATTTTACTGACAATAGAGAATAAATGCATTAGTGTTTTACCTGCTAATTAGTGCAAGCCAGCCTTACTGTCACACTTTGACCAAAGAACTGATCATAATGTCAATAATATAATAACAATAGGCAATTAGCATAAGCTGAAGTTTGCCATGTTCAGACTTCATCATTTTTTCAAAGCAAATTGGTCACAAAGGTAATATAGACATGCAGCATTATGCAGTGCTAAATGTTCCCCCATAGCAACAGTTCTCTCTGGATATTCCAGATTTAACTTTTGCTAGCTTAACATTGCATTAACAAACCTTTATTTTAAAATATTTCTGTTTTTTGCATATTTGTTAAAGCTGTCACAATGTCCTAACAGTACAACAGAAAACAAAATAAACTGAAAAAAGATCAAGCTCATCTGCCTTCTCGCTATGGTCCTATAGCCATCTGCAGAAATACTCCGCTCAGTCAGAAACAACCAATTAGAGCTGGTAGGACGGTTATAGCGCGGTCAATCACTCTGGTGTAAGGGCTGTTCACAGCTCTCTGCTATGCTACAGTTAGTTGCCCGCTACCTTGCCTGTCGCGAATGTGCAGGCTAGTTAGCGTAGCCACCGATGACAGCAGATAAATAGTTCCAGTGGAGAAACTGTTAGTTGTTTTTTAATAAGTCAGATCAAAGGTAAATATTTTTGTAAAGTCCCTTGAGTTGGTATCAATAATCTGAACTTAATTGAAATAATGCCTTTAAACCCATTGGCCCCAGAAATGAAGAAATATTGCAATATAACAAAAACTTTGGTTGTTTGTTGGATGTAAGAATTAAGAGATTTACATTAACCTGAACCTTTAAATCATAATTCTTTCCTTCACGTCACTGAAAACCACTATGACGGCTTTAACACGGTAAATGCATGTAATTAGATTGCAATTAAAATAATGGATTTTTACATAACTGTTGTTTATTAGAGCAAATGCATGTATCAAAATCAGTAAGCCAATTGTTTTTACTTCATCATAATTTGTCCAGAAAACATTTTAATCTGAATAAGTCTGTTTAAAATGCAAAATATTATATATTTTAATATGTAATATTATATATTATATTATCCCTCGTACCATAAAGATACTAAACAATATTTTATTATATATACTTATAATGACACTTTTATTATTACTTGTTCATTTATTTATTATTGGAGCTTTGCAACGAAATTTCTTTGAATTTGTACATTTTTAAATGTACAGTTGAATGACAATAAAATCTGTCTATGTCTATGTTTGAAATGTGATAAAATAAGTGACAAGGAAACAGACAGCACTTTAATCTGATGAACTCCTACCCTGCAGAAGAGCACAGAAGCTCTTCAGCCAGTATTTCTTTTCTACCTTTGAAAGCACACAATAGACGGTCTCTGTCTAGGTGAGGCAGTAAAAGGTCTGTCTGCAGTGGGCGTGACAGCCCACAGAGACGTCCCTGAAAAACTTATCAGATTTTTCACGGATTTATCCGGTGGCTTGGTCAGCAGGGAGTCTCACTGTGTCAAAACCTCCAGCTCAAGATCACGCTGATTCCGTAAAACATCTGGATTTAGCTCAACTTTCAGGGCAAAGGAGAGTATAGAGAAGAAGAAAAAAAATTCAGTAGAACATCAGCACAGCAGGGTGCATAAATGCTCCAGATGATGTGTCCAGATGGTAACTAGAAGGGTAATCCATTATGTTTTACAAGACAACAAAAGTGGAAGTACTCGGAAATAACAACTCATCTTAAAATGAAAGCAATAAATACAAGAATTCGTAAGCCAACTATGTTATTTATGCACATATTTACTCCCATAATGCATTGATGCAAAGTCACACAGTTGTATTGGTTGTGTTGTGATATTTTTAAAAAAGCTGACGATCAAACACAAATATGTCATAGAGTCTCCCTCTAGTGTTCACTCCTGGTACATATGATGGCATCAGCCTCGTTTCTGGTTTGTGCTTCATGCATTAGATCGTGTGTGCCTCTTGATACTTACCCTGAAAGATGCTGTTGTCTGTGAGGAAGTGCCGCCGGTACTGTGGCTCTCCCTTCCTGTTCACCACCCGGGAGCTCATGGCGAGAGGAAGAGGAAGGAAAACAAATTACCCTACCTATGAAGGAGAAGAAAAAAGTCTTTTAATGTGCTGCTTCAGAGAGAGAACGGGGCATAAAAAATGTAATTTTATGCTAAACAGATGAGCTTATTTGCAGTGAAGGGAGGAGTTAAGTTATACCCTTAATTCCACCTCCTCTCCTTTCTCCCCACAGGTGTTCTCATTTATCTTTCTTTCTTTCCATCAACCGATATTCCAGAGCGCCAGTTTTTTCCGCTTTGTCCTCCTGATTTCTTGTCGTTGCTGAGCCCCCCTCAGTCGCCACTCTGTGATTCCCCACCTGTTGCCCGTCTGTCCACTTGATTTACAGTTTCAAACCAACGCCGTCTCTGTCTCTCATAAGCACACCCGCCGGAGGTGCTCAGCTCTGGGAAGGGTCGAAGCCTCCAGAATATTTATTGCCGTCTGATACCCGGCGACTTGGTGAAGGGTTACCGTTGAACACGCAGAGATTAGGGGTCAAGTGTTCTTGAGGTGAAAGTATTTTGCTTTGACCCTGCCACCGCATTACTTTGAACCATGCCTGTAATGTAAGCCATGGTTGGTTTCACAACAACTGATGCTATTTTTCTCCTCCTCTGTTGCACTAGATTGTTGCATCAGTTCAGATTTTTTTTAAAGGACGGTATTATGTGTTATCTAGCCAAATAGTGCCATTTTACAGCAGAGTGAAGTAACTATGTTACCTTCAGATGTTATAAAGTTGTTGTTTATATCAAATATGACTTAAAAGAAATCTGACTTTGTAATTTAGCACCTTGAAATTGGGCCTCTGTCTCTTTAAGAAAATCCTGCTCTTTCCAACATTCAGACCTTCAGGAAATCATCACAACATTGTTCTTCTACTAATCCTTTAACATTTTTTGTTTACCAGAGTTTAACTAAGAAGTCGCTTGTATAATGAGCTCAGTATAGTTCCATCAGACGTTTGCTAATTGCTGTTGGCTAGTCTGAAGGAGTTAAGTAAGGGATGGCTGCTCTGTGAGATGGAAGCTGTGAAATTGGAAACTGCGGCTCCAAGGAGGAGCTTCGTCCTCGAAATCAGCATTAGGTCCACACAGGCGTTTTGCACAGCTGAATGGTTGCCATGGGAGATTCAAGGATTTCTCAAACATGCATGAAAGAATACAAGCAACACTCCAGGTATGTTTTAAATAGGGAATAACATTAGAACAAAGCTAATGTTTGCTATTAAAAAAGGATTTTACATAACACTGCATCTTTGAAAAAAATAATTAATCCACAATCTTCAAAGTATTTTATCGGGATTTAATGTGAATGACCAACACAAAGTAATTATGAAGTAGAAATGATGCATGGCATTTCTTTCAAGTTCTCGAAATTAATACTTTGTCAGGCCACCTTTCCCTGTATTATAGTTCCAATCTTTTGGAGTATGTATGAGTTAGAAACTAATATTTTTGTCTGTGCTACATTGCAAAAAGCCTGAAAGCTATTCAGATTGTGAACATCAATTTTAAGACTTGCCACAGACGAAATTAGATGTAGGTTTGGTCTTTGAATGGGCCATTAAAACACATGAAACTAAATCAAAACACATAGAGGTTGACTAAACCATTCAGTTTCAGCTCTGGTGTTTGTTTAGCTTCAAAATGATTACCCTCCACCTCTGCATCAAAGCTTTTCAGCTTCATCTTCTCATCAACTCAGACATGTTTCCCGCCACCCTGACAAATAAAAGCATCCCACAGAGGTGATGCTGCTTCCCCCATGTTTCGCCATGGAGATGTTTTACACTGCACACATTTTCCATGTTGGAAGATGAAACCACATTTTGGTTTCATCTGAGCCTTCACAGGACAGTTTACAATAAGATTTTTTTTAAAAACAATTAAATTACACACATATGGACTGTCTTCAATCATTAGTTGGCTCCGAAGGGATTTTGTGAATACTTAAGAGTATCATATTTACATAGACTGAATGCAACAGGCCACACTTTTCAGATATTTTTTTGTAAAAAATGTTTGAAACATTTATCCTTTTCCTTTCACTTCACAATTTAGCTCTAGGCAGTTTGGTAGGAATACCTATGCCAAACACTAGATGACTGCTGTATACTTAAAACTACGTTTTAATAATTTATTTTCTTGCAAGTATTATATTTTGAATGGTAGGTACAAGAGTTAAACTTAAAACAGAGAGGGGTAAAAAATTATGTATGTACAATAATGAATTCCACACCAAGTCAAAAAAATTCTTGTTTTTAGTTTCTGTTCTAACTGGAAACAAACAACAAAAACAAAGAATAGCACAAACCGAAAGAGATAGAAAGCCACGGGATCTGGTCATTAAAGTCGGCTTCTACTCATGAGTCTCAGCGTCTCCAAGCTACTTTGGAGACACAGAGAGTGGCCCCTTGGGCCTCACAGCCTAATTACACAGCAATCTCTATAAATGACTTTATGTTTTCATAACAGAGCCCAAATTAAAAGTAGGAGTTCAACATAAGAAGCAGAGCACTGGACACATTGTCTCCTGGAGATTTAACGGCACGTATTGGCTGTGATGCAAATAATTAAGAGGCAGATAGTTAAAAAGAGACATGATCTGTATAAAGTTCAGGAGTTTGACTGAACTGGGACCAAACTTTCTTTATGGACTCTTAATACGTATGTGTCAATCGCTCAAATCCATTCACCGTATATTTGAGCACGTTAAACCCAGTTTCCGTACATCTAACACTCGACTCAAAAGGCCAAAGGAACAAGCCATGACATAGCTGAAGTCTCAGATGTCACCTCTGCAGTGAACAAAGAGGAGTCAAATTGGGTGATAATAAAACTAAATGATTAACGAGGATCTCGCCTTTGTTCATTAGATTCATGCAAAACTTATGCAAACACAGCTTCTAAATTTGCTCGTGCAGCAGAAGTCTTCAGTAGGCAGTGACAGACAAGAAAAGAAGCAAAGTTCAAGTCCTAATCAAGAAAAATAAACTCTTGTCAAATCAACAAATACCTTATATTCTCAAATGTTGAATATAATTGGATAAATAGACGTTTTAATGAATTGTGGGTAAAGGTGACGGCAAGCAGCAGCAGGGGATTTTGGTCTTTAGCATATAGCAATATGAACAAAAATAAGAGTTACACGAAACATCTACAAAAACTTGGCTGATGTAATTCTAACTATATAAAAAAAACATGAATAATTTTCTTTGTATTGTTATTCAGAGAATTTAGTAGAATGACTCTCTAGTTTGTATTTAACGGTCGTAACCTCTGATCAGCTGAAACCTCAGGGGAGGTCAGCTCTTCTGTCTCTGCTGGGTTTCTCTCAGGGTGGAAGAGACGCTCAAAAATAAATTCCTCCCTGCCACACTGACTCGATCAGACGCCCTGACAGGAAGTAGGTCGAGTATGCCTTTAAGAGAAAAGTTTTCTTCATGTTGATGTTTCGATGGAATATAGCAAATGACACACGAAACAAAACCTAATAGGAGTACAGAAGTTCACTATGCCCCCCTTTTTCCTGTCTATATTCATTATTTACAGCAGTTGCGCATTAATGTTTTATTGAAGCATCTGCAGAGTTTGTAGTTGATTTAATACATGCAGCCCTTGTTTAATGGAGTTCCATTGTGCTGGATCTTATGATTAGAAGTGGGTTTCTGTCCTAAATGCTCCAAATGGAGAAAAAAATTGAGAAAGTGCCGACGAGACAGCATCGAAGGCAATCATTTTTGTCAATAGTCATGTTTCATTGAACTAACTTTAGCTTTGAATATGGCATGCATTCATTGTGGCATTGTTTTTGATAAGCTTCTGCACTGTCGCAAGAATTATTTCCAACCAGTGTTGTTTTCTGGTTTCATCAATTTATTTCTGTTCCAACATATTCCAAAAATTCTCATTAGGGTTAAGGTACAATCCATGTGCAAAAATGACATTTCATATCGCTTAAACCACTTTGACCCTGATCAGTCCTGGCATTCTCATCTTGGAAAACTACATGTTCCATCAGGGAACATGAAATTCCCTGATGAGACAATCTGCTCATTCAGGTAGTCAGCGGGCCTCGTTCATTTTACTGAAACTGAACAACTGCAGCCACTCCAGATTATAGGTCCGTGTACATTGCGCATGCGGAAAATGTTCTTATATTCACTACATACATAGACGTTAGTGCAGTTGTTGTATTGTTTTATTTTGAGGAAATGAGAGATTAAATCTCTGGTATTTTTTCTAAACGGTGTATTTTAATGTGAAAAACAGAAAGAAATAAGCACGTGTATTCGCTTGTTACAGGTTCGTGACAAACCCAGAATTGTTGTCCTGTAGGGATGGTAAGGATCCCTACATCAAATGGGCTAAAGTTCTCTATGCTCTTCAGCACAGGTGTTAAACTAAAGGCCTGGGGGCCAAATCTGGCCCACCAGACCCTTTTTATGTGGCCCTCTAGACTCCAAATTACATCAACAAGTCCTTCCAGGTTTTCACAAATCTGCAAAATTCACACAAAATCAACAAATCTCCACAGTTCTCCTGATTTTACCGCAAATTTTCTCAAGATTGGTCTCAAACATTGAGTTTAAGTGACTGCTGCCTCAGCCTTACTTGGTTTAGCGCACCTAAGAGAACATTGACATACTGTGGAGGTTACTACCGCCAGGGAGAAAGCCAAAACATGCAGGATGCCGGCCCTCCAGGACCGACTGTGGGCACCACTGCTGCACAGAGTCATAGCAGTAAGTTGTGGCCACTTGTTAAAGAGTTACTGAGTAAACAGTCTCGGCCCATTGATGGCCACCCAGATGCTTTCACACTCAGTGACTCATTGAAGGCTTTGCTTTAAGCTTTGACAACAGAAAACAAAAATGTGGTTTTAAAATTCTGTCATAGCAATATCATAAACTCAGAACTTTTTATTGTTTTGCCAAACTACTAAGTTTCATATGTAGCTTGATAAATAGTTGTACGGCTAGAAAGTCAATTGGCTTAGGGAAAGGACAAGGAAGTTTCCTAAGTTTAAGTTTTCATCCAGCGGTAATATTTTAACTTGTTCCTGGTAGAGGTACCTGAGGGGGGCATTCTTGTATTGTGAAGGCGGCCAATGATTAGCCACTTTTAAGACATATTACCAAGTCATAAAAGCAAAGAATCCAGGGTATATCTTATACCCAAATAGGCAGATTGGTGACTCCTGGGATCAGACAGTGAAACATTTCTTAACACCATGCTTTTGAACATTTACGAGTAGGTCATGAAACTAGACTTATTCTAAGAGTGACGAAAATAAATGTTGGAAATAAATAGTCATCATTATGTTTGCAGATGTGCTATTTGTCCGTGTTTGGTTAAATTCTTCATGCAAGACCAGACTGACATGTGCACATGCATGCATGCATGCATGTGTGTGTGTGTGTGTGTGTGGGCGTGTGCGTGCGTGCGTGTGCGGGCGTGTGTGTGTGTGTGTGATTGACTGTTTGTGAGGTGGGCTTGGCTTACTTTGCTGTGAACTTGAATGTCAACTAAGATCATGTGTCACACATGCCAAAAATGTTCTGCAGAGTTTGATATTTAGTTTCTCTGTTAAAGTGTTTCTACTTTCCTTCATAGTCACAGTAACATATTGCAAAACGTGTCAAATTCATTGTTGTAAACTTAGATGAATGGAGGTTTGGCCTTCCATCTCCACATTACAACCCTAACATATACAGTGTAGTGTACTGTTACTGTATTCACACTCCTTGAACATTTCCAAATTTATTCACGTTGTAATCAGAAACTAAATGGTTTTAAAAATGTTTCACGAATAAAAATTGTGAAAGTTTCGCATTGATTTGAATTCAGCTCCTTTTAAAGTGAAGTCATGTTATTAGTAGAGTCCAACTGTGTGTATTTAATATCAGTAAGTTCTGTGGACCTCAGATGTTCTTCAGAGTTTACTGAACAAACAGCATCATGAACAGCAGAGAACAAACAGGCCGGCGATAAAGTTTTGGAGATGTTCAAAACAAGAATAGTTTAAAAAAAGAATATTACAAAGCTTTGCAGATCCCTCAAAGTACTGCTCTATCAATCATTCAAGAGTAAAACGGTATAACTACAAAACTGAGGCCGTTCGGTTAAACTACCAGGCTGGGAAAAGAGAGCATTAATAAGAGAAGCAGCCAACAGGTAACTTGTAAAGAGCGACTGACATCCAGAGTTCAGGTGGGAGAATCTTTTGATATGAAAACTATCAGTCATGCACACCACAAATATGACCGTTAAGACAGAATGGCCAAAAGAAAGCCATTGTAGAAATGGTCAATAAAAAGTCCACTTTCTAGTTTGCCACATAGCTGACACAACAAATGTGAAAGCATGTGTTAAAGTCAGATGAAATCATAGTTCAACTTTTGGCCGATGTGTGGAGGACAGCACTGCTCATCCTGCAGTGTATTGTTAAACAGAGGAGAGGCAGCATGTTGCTGTGTGACTGCTTTTCTTCTGCAGGGTCAGGAGGAGCAGGTTTAAACTGGGGTACAGGACCACCTTTTCAAAACTAAATTCATCTATTAGAATGGTCCAGTCAAAGTCCAGAACTGAATCCAACAGGGGAACTTACGAAGGAATTAAAATAGATGTTCACAAACAATCACTATACACTCTGTGCTTGAATTGTTTTGAAAATCATAACGGGCAAACAATTCAATCTGCAGATGTGCTAAGCTAATGGAAACACACACACACCCACGCCCACTGGTGTTTGTCAGATATACTCTTAGTTGGGCTGTGGTTGCCACTTACTACATCTTGTATCTCATGTACTGTGTACATAACTCCAATGATGTTATGTAACTGTTATTATATATGTGTATGTTGTTTGGTGTTGTGGTTTCTTGGTTTTGTTTTTTCTCTTTCTGGTGCAGGTGTAGAGGCAGACTTCAAGAGTCGTGTTCTCTATTTGCTTCTTTCTCTCCTTCACTTCTATCTTCTTGTTTCCCTTAAAAGCTTTCCCTCACCTTTCCCCCTTCGTTTTTCATCTGTGCGTCATTTACATTTGAAATAAACCCAAAACAATTTCAAACAAAGTTCCATATATATATACAGCATACAAAGTGGAGCATCATGGCAAAAGCCGTAAAGCTCCACTTGTGAAAGTAAATTTTTTGGGCCTCACCTTGACACTCAGACAACAATTCTGAGCGCCACACTAACAGACATGTTAAAAAAAAAAGAGAAGAAGAAAGTCTTGCAGCTGTAAAAGAAGCAATATAAACCCCAAAGTATTAACGCCACACATTTAATATTATTATTAATTTAAAATCTTGAAAACAATTTTAGTCTCTGGTTTTAAATCCCCCCCTGCCAAACCTCCCACCCCCCATAAAAACACATAAAATGTTGCAGCTGTAATGTAGCAAAACATTAAAACATTTGGGAGACATGAATAATTTTACAAGACAGTGTATTGAGAGAATGTTTCACTCAATCCCAAACAACCCATCCTCTTGTCTCCTGCTGTACGCTCCTCTAAAGGAAAGTTCATTTATTCATGAAGGTTCGGAGTGCCCACAGAGTCATGTTCCCACTCCTACAACCCAACACCAGAAAGCTGATACACTCCTCACAATACTCCCAGTCTCATAGTAACAAGGGAGTTTCTTTACGGCTGATGCATTCCTTCACACACACACACACGCAATCTTCACGGTGGGTGAGGGCGTGTTAGAAAATTGCTATCCGGTGTTTTACCAGAAAGTGTTTAATGGTGACAACCACCTGATTGCGTTTGAGGAACCTCTCCATAAAGCCACAAAAACACACCCGGTGCATGTTGAATTTAGATTATTTGTATGAAAACGGAGCACTACAAACAGAAAATCTTTGCCTTTTTTTTCTTTTTTTTGTTGATGTGACACCAGCTGTCTGTCATTTTAAACCCTCTTTGTCTTTCACACCCAGTCAACCATGCTCAAGCCACTCCAATCAAATAAAAAAAACTCCCCAAGGACTGTCCTTTCAGACACAGGGAGGGAACCAGAGAGAGGGGGAGTGCCAGGCTCTTTCTCACTGGGATGGCTACTGGCTGAGTGTAATAAAAGCCTTTGTTGTGCTCCCCAGCTACAAGCAGCCAATTCAGCTGTGGCAGAAAATGCCTCATCAGTCATACTGATTATGTATTGACTGTAACACCAATGAAGCCCAGGTAGATGGCTAAAACATACAAAAGAAATATGTAAATGAGCACTGAAATCATCCTGGAAGAGAAATGAGCTTCTGTTTGATAAAGATAAGAACTGAAATGTTGGTGGTTCCTGTTTTCCTAAAGTTGAACATGTGCACAGCTGCTTGGATACTGTGTGCAGTATCCAAGCAGCTGTAAATGTAAAGTGACAGGTAGGAGGATGTGTGCAGCTTGGTGAAGCGGGAAATGTGCGCAATTAGGAATCAGCAAGGAAACAAAATGCACTACATAAAGGGAGGAAAAAAGTGCATAGACATCACAAGAAATATCAGCTTACTTACGTCTTTTGCTTCAGTTGTTTCAGCCTTTGAAACTCTGTTCTCGGCTTTCCTCACAAAACTTAGTCCCTTTCAGGAGAGGCGGGTGTGGAAGCGGTCCTTCAGAAAGAGGAAATCCATTGTATTACATATTAGTTGAGATCCCAGAGGTTTGGTTTTAAGACAGAGAGGGGTCAGAACAACTTCCCTGCACTGTGTGGGCAAGTACCCAGCACTACATCAAGCATGGTGCCTTTTCAAATAACCTCTACTGGTGTGGGACAAGCGAGTCCGGTAAAAGCCTGAAACGGATTTCGGATTGGAGCTGGCCGTCCTTAGAGTGAGCCATAAAACAACAAAAGGGAAATAAAACAAAATTGTTTTTCTGTCTGAATTTGGGAAAAGGGGAAACAGACTGACTGCTGCATTGTGTAAAAACATAAGATAAATAAAACATTACTTTAAATATCAATCAAGAATTTGATTTAAAAGACTTATTAGCCACAATAAGTGGCTTTGTCCACCAAAATGCAAACAAAACATCCCAGTTGTTTCTATTTGTTTGACTAGCTTTTTATATTTATGTATATACTTACTTTTTTCTTTTTTCTTTTTTTTTGCTGCCTTTTAGAGCTGCTACTTTTAAAATCTTATTGTGTTTTTTTTCTGCAATGACAATAAAGGAATCCTAATTATGATTCTGACCTCTTGCTTACATCTGTGTATTAAAGTTAAATACAGCTCAGTTCCAAAGTCTAGCTCTTTTTAAAATTTATTTAATTGTTTTTCTATTTATTTATTTATTTATTAGCCTTCTTAAATTGGGACCTGAGTTCAAATTTCATACCATTAACATATAAATGTGAGCTGGTCTTGCAATTTAATTAATACAATGAAAATAATTTTATATAACTGCATTGAAAACTTACAGGCCAAATTTAAACATTTCAAAAGTATAACAAATAAGTATTTTTGGAGCAGAAATGTAGTGTTAAATCAATTAAGAGACTGCTGACCAGACAGTTTCCCAGCAGGCAGTCGCTATCAGCCTTTCAAGGAGGGTAAGTCACAAAATCTGATTGCTAATAAAGATGACAGGAAAAAGTGCACAAACAAAAGAGAAAGCCACAGCATTTGAAGGAATGTAAAGTGAATCTCTTTCAAGAGTTTGGCTGAGATTCGCAAAAACTACAGACGGACTCAAGCTGACTTATCCAGGACATGGGCTACGACTGTTGCATTCCTTCTATTAAAGCAATCTTGAAACCGAGACAAAGGACCGCACTGTTGTTCAATGGTCTAAAGTCCTCTTCACAATTCAAGCCAATTTTGCATTTAATGTGGAAATTAGAGTCATTGAGTCTGGAGGAAGAGTGGAGAGGGTCAGAATCCAAGATGCCCGAGGTCAAGTGTGACATTTTAGCCGGCAGAGATGATTTGAGGAGCCATTTTACACGCTCACTGTGTTTTATCAAGTACAGGAGTCTATTAACTTCAGGCCTCATGGTAGCAAGCTTTGCAGAGATGCTGATTTCACCAGGACTTGAACTCTGACAACACTGTAAACGATTAAAATGCACCCTCATTTAAATGCTTTTGTTTTGGTCGATAGGCTTGAACTGCACAGTCAAAAACTGACACAGAATTGGCCAATATTGAAGTCTAACTTTGTCCGGGAAGAAGGGGCAGAAACACAATCATCTAAAAACTGTACAAACTATATAAAATTCTGATCAAAAGATGATTAATGTCAACGGTACCGCCATATTTGACCAACACAAAAGCAGCAGCAATGAGCTATTGTTAAGAAACTTCTTTTCAATTAGAAAGTAAACGTTTGTAAATGACAAAATCCTTCTTATTGGTCTTAATCATCTAAAGCTGTTAAGTTTGTAAGAAACGTACTTGCGGGTTTTCATTTGCTGTAATCCATAATCATCTAAATTATTGGAAATAAATAAGTGAAATACATCATTATGCCTGAAATGAAACCCCACAATGCACGAGTTCCCCTTTTGAATCGCATTGCAGAAACAAATTTACTTTTTAATGTCATTCTAAGTCGGCGAGATGTAAGTTAGCAGTCAGCACAATGATTCCAACAATTGGTCTCCACAGACATTACCAGACTAAAAAAAAACACTATATCTAAACTATATCAACTAATCAGTTCAGTGAACGGCGTCTATAAAAACTTTCCTCTTCCTTCTCTGTCTGAGCCATGGTTTCCCTCCTGCTCCTCCTTCGCTGACAGTTCAAAGTTTACCACCCGACATCAGCCCCCCGAATGCACCTTACAATTCAAAACCTGCCCACCAATCACAACGTTCTGTGGCAGAAACAGTCCCTGGTGACATTTGCACAACAAAAGAGACGACAAGCTGATTCATCTCCTTCTCTCCCCCCATCCCACTCTCCTCACTCCCCCCACTCTACTTGGTTCCCTTTCCCCTTCCCCTGTGGCTCCTCCTCTCCTGCTTTTGTGTTTGGATCCAAAATCCCCTTCCACGGCTCTGACCCTCCTCCCTTCTTCACTAATCTCCTCGTGTCCCTCTGGATGGAGCGCTCCGGCGCTAACTCTCACTGCACCGAGACCCCCGCACCCAACGGGGCACGCTGCGGTTTGGCCTCATTTACAGACCTCCCTCCTTTGCTAAGAAATAAATGGAGTATGACTCTGGCAGAGAGCTCGTATGTTAAACTGTAACACAAGCAACCGCAATCACAACGGCCAACAGATGGTATACGTGCAAGTCAGAGGGCAGGTGCCTTATTGGAATAAAATAAGTAGCTGAAACTGCAGTTTGTTATCCAATGGGACTTTTGCATTAATTTCTAATTATAAAATATAGATTTATAATTGGAAATGGAGGTTATAGCCCATTTATTTCTATTTTCAAGCTCAAACATCGCAAAAGACATGGTAAAACTACTCAGGAAAGGAACAACTTTTGGTGCATGCAGGGATCCCACAGGGATCTGAGAGGAACCAATATAGAGTTTAGCCTTTAGGGTGCTTTGTGTTTCACGTTTAGTGCTTCCATAGCAACAGTGGACAAGTGGACCCCCGCCATCTCTCTCTATTTTGAACACCATTAACTGATCCCACCCCAAGTGGGAAGTCCCAGTCAAACACACACACACACACACCCACACACGCACACACACATTAACCAGTAACGCACAGGCTTTGAAATCTTACAGATTAGAATGTTGATTTTGACAGTATTTTTAATTTATATTTCAAACACTGTTCAACTGATTGACACCGATGTCTTAAACATGTGCAAGAGGAATGGAGTGAATTGACTTCTTGCCACACAAAGGAGAAAAAAAGAAAGTTTGACCCACTGTTTTCAGGTTTATATTCATGTTTTTCGGACTTTTGCGACGTCTCTAAGCTTACTTGAGCTATGGAAAATCTCTATTAATGAAATGAATTTGCCTCCTTGAGCAGTGGTGGCTTTCAAAACTCCCGACGACGAAGTGTTTAACTTGGATTAATGAGTCACTCAGCGCGAGTCCTTCTAAAGATCCTCCCCATCAGTCTGAGCAGCGGATTGTCTTTGAGGGCTTTGGAAGCCCTCTCCCACCAGCCCTCCTTCTTCCACAAACCCCGACCCTTCTTCTCCGCTTTCACCTCTGCCCTGTGCAGCCATTTGTGCAGGCGCCAGTAGAGGGGAGAGCCCGGCGGGAGCCCCGCAATGGGAGCTCTGCGGGCCAGGCCGAGCCTGAGGAGCTCCTCGTTCATGGAGCAGCTCCACATCGACCCCTGCTGGACAGACAGGAAGGAGGCTAGAAAATTACAACAAAAAAAGCCCATCGAAGAAGAAAAGCTCCTTCGGTTCATGTAAGTTTGAATGAGAACTTACAATAAGCTTAAAATGAAAAAGCAAAAACATGGCTTCTCTCCCAGTTTTGTCTCAGTTTCATTAAAAGGTTTATATACACCTTCTGTGACATGTATGTGGATGATTTGACTCCTCACCCGGCTCTGGGACACCAGACAGTGCAGCATGTCGTCCTTTCGGCTGATGAGTTTCAGCCAAACTGTTTGAGGAGGAACCAGGTTCTTCTGCAGCCACGTTTTGCCCTCTGGCGTCAGCTGCACTCCGGCCAGATGCACCAGCAATGGAGATGTCGACGCATCTGAAGAGAGGAGAGAAACAGCACTTACGATCCATGTTACAGTAAATCACTGGTTATCCCTGAGCTGTTGTCGTTTATCCTCAATTGCATGGCCTGAAATGTTTATGTACACTTTAGTTTTACGTTGAAAATAAGAGTCTACACTGTGTGCTCTCAACATTTATGGTTTAAGAGAGTAATATAGTGACAATGCAAGCAAAAATGGACTAAGTTTTCATGCAAAAGTGTTGGCATTGAAGAATGTTTTATGAAAGCAGAGAAAACACTGTGGTAACTGTGGTTTTCTTCCTGTTGTTCTGTAAGGATACAATTCCAGCTTAATAAAAACATCTTAACTTTGTGCAAAAAATCATTTTGTTAGCGATCAAGCACATAAAAATTCAAACAAACAACCACGATTAAAGTTTTTATTGAATTTCTGACTTCATAATGTCGTAGAATATGCCAGTTTTATATTGTTAATTTAAGCCTTCAGTCATGGAAAACTTACGTTTTTTTCAGCATCAGAGAATATCTCTTTTTTTTTTTGTAAATATGTGAAATCAATCTAAAAATGTCTGTTTTGTGTTCTGTATTACTGTTTTCTTTTATCTACAATGGCCTTACCAATGCAAATGCAAACACTTTACTGTGTTTGCATTTGCTAATTTTTATTTATCATTTTATTAGCTTTTAATCAATTGCTTTTACTAATGTTTTTATTACTTTTAGAAAATGTTGCTTCCACAGTGATCCTGCTTGCGCCTCTTATTACCATCAACAAACTTGAAGGCCCCCTCGAAGTGCATATACTCAAGCAAATATAAATCCAGTGTAAAACAGTAGACGTTACCCCGGTGCTTTGACAGTAACGGAGAGATGATTGGCAGATAAATTGGGACGTGCTCCACTTCTATTCCTCTCTCTGTGATAGAACGAACTTTTCCTCGAAGGCTGACGTTGCCCTCAATGAAACGGACTGGGATCTCAGAAGCGGCTTGAAACTTCGTGATCTGGAGAGATGAAATAAGATGGAGTGACAACATTTACAGGGATCCCCGGAATACATCCAACAGCGTGCGGTAAAAGCGTTCAGACCTCATTAACTTGCTTCACGTTTTATCAAGACACAATTCTTGCTGCGGATTGTCAGTGTGGTTTAAATCTGAACTTTGACTGGGCCGTTCTAATACACAGGTTTTATTTGATCTAAGCCAGTGGTGTCCAAACTTTTTGGCATGTGCGCCAAAAATGTCAAGTTGAAAGTACAACAGGTGCAACAACATTTTTAGTATTTTTCTTCTTCGTTATAATTGCAAAACTTTTTGTAGTTTTTGATTTTCACTTGCTAAAGAAACAATAAACTAGACCCATGAATGAAATACGCAAAGCAGTCAGATTTCTATAGACGAGGGTTGCATAAGAAAAACAGTCTTGCAGGTTTTCCAGATTTAAAAAAAACAGCAAATTTTGTCCTAAACTTTTCAGATTTTTTTAAATTATTTATTTATTTGCAACTTTTTTCACAACGAGAACAGGATTTAGCTCACTCTTGTTTTATTTGGCTAACTTCAGTTTTGCTATCCTCTCTCTGTTGTCAGATGATGGATTAGACATGTTGTTTTATAACCTGACCCTAACTTGATCTTTTCTCTGACCTGTCTTCATGGTGCTGAAGACACAGCTAACAAACCCCAGAATCTGTTAGTCTGAGATGAACTAATGAGGTAAACTTTGAAAGCAATTGGTTGTACCGTACTTTATTTAGGGGTATCAGCGTAAAGAAGTTGGATGCTAAAGCATGACACACTTTTAGAGTTTTAATTAGTAAACGACATTTTGAAACCATACTGACCAGGAGCGTAAAACTCATTTTTATTTTGGCCCCCATACACACCATTAATGTACGCACAATTTGATAAAACTTCCCATTAAATTGCTAAAATTTGTCTTTCTTAGAGTTAACTAGTACTGAACTTTAGTTTTTACAGGAATGTAATTTGGCAGAACACATATAAAAACTGCTTTGAGTTGATGGATAAAAGAACATTTGGGCTGCTGATGAACAATTGTTCAAGATAAGGCTCTCTTCATGTTTCTCTCAAGAGTCTCAAGTTTCTTGAGTAAATCATTTCTTCAGCTGCTTTGATTTATTAATTTATTTTTTCCTCAATCAATAGAGATTCAGATAAAACACATGCAAGCCTGTGGTTGTTATGTGGCAAAATGTTAAATTGTTCAGTGGTAGTGAATGCTTTTGTGATCTGCACATCCGTTTTCCCCACACTTAAAAATGATCCTTTGGTATAACCAGTCCTCTATAACTGGTTACAGAGGACATATTTGGCCTAGAGCTTACCACTCTGATGCTCCTTGCGATTACAATCACACCTGCAACAGCCAGACCGGTGCTGATGTTCTGTGTGAGGCAGGAGAGACCAGAGAGGGGAGTTGACAAGAGCAGAGCATGTTGTTTGGAAATGACAGCGTGAGAGCAGCAGAAGAAGCTGCTGATGATGATGATGGTGATGACGATTATGATGATGGTGGTGGTGGTGGGGCGCGAGCACGCATTGCGCTAAATCATTGACACCATGTTCAAGAGAGGAAGTGCTTAGAGGTAACTGCAAGCGTTTTTTATTCACAGAAAACCACAAATGTCTTCCCCTTTCAAAAAAAAATACTGTTTCATCACAGCGCTCCTTCCACTTCTCTGCCCCGCTGCCTCCAAACAAACCGAAAGCAAAGCGTCCTACCCGCACGAGAGTCAAATTGTCGTCCGCTAACTGAGATATCACTGACACTACGTTACGAGACGTCTGCTGTTCCTGGTCTCTTTGTTGTCTGTCCCTCCCTCTCTCCACGGTTTCTGTTTCTCTGGAAGTCTCCGGCATTTTGTTGACATTTTCTCGACGCATCTGACGTGGGAGGGTCATTCAAAAGGAGGGCTGGGTTTGAGTCTCCGCCTAGTGGTGTAATGTGGTAACGACAGGCAGGGATCATTATTTCATCAAGTAAAAGAAATAATGACAATATTTAACCTTTGATGCAAGACCAAGGATAACGCCACTCAGAGGTTGTTGTTGTTGTTTTTTTTCAATCAAAGTGTTTCCAAAAGTGTTAAGGGATTAAAACATTTTTCAAATTTTTTTAACATGCCTCACAGCTTTTGATATATGCAACAGATTGGTCAATAAGTGGCTCTCATATGTGTGCACACCTGATTAAAATACCAGGTTGCCATAAAGTGAAATATCATATAAATCCTTTAAAAGCATTTTTTTTTTTGCATGTGATTTGATGCATACTGTACAACTTAAGTCAAAATAATTTGGAGGAATGTTAAACTAATAATAATAATAAATGTACAAAATTAATAGTGATTTGTTTATTATATTTAATTGAGCCAAGAAATTTGTTTCTGGTTTGAGAGGCATCTCTCAACAGTTAAATGTTTTATAATAAAATTTTATTTTAAAATGACAAATCAAACAACATTTATACCTGGAAAAATGTCTAAAGAAATTGTGGAAGTCAAACTCTTTTTCAAATTGCCGACCAGATTTTTGTATTTTTCAACGGCTCTTTTGATGATTTTATGAACAAAAACTCCCAAGTCTTCGAGGTGGTAAGGGCTCTTTGATATCACCCAAAAGTTTAGCTCCCTCCATAGATTCTGTCAGATTCAGTTCAGGGCAGCTCTGATTGGGCCATGCTAAAACTTTAATATTACTTCCAATCAGCAGAAACATTTTGGTAAAATTACAAGTCAATAATAGACAATGATCACTGCAGACTCTTTGCAGCTTAAAATCAATACCTCATTCAATATCTTCAACAACTAGTAACCGATGTTGCCAAATATTACTATGTTTCTGCTAAGCATGATTGGGCTTCACTGCAAAAAACACAAAATCTAACAAGGTATATTTGCCTGGTTTCAAGTGCAAATATCTTCCTACCCTTGAAATAAGATAAAACTAGCCTATTATCTATATCCTATATCTTGCTTAAAAGTTACTTGGAAGTTAGTTTTGTCTTATTTCAGGAGTACCAAGACATTTGCACAAGAAACTAGATTAAAATACTTGCTAAAACTTTGTGGTTTTGGAGTGTCGCTGTGTTTAGTTAACTTTCAACACAAGATTTGATAAAATGTTGCCATCTTGCAACAAGGCTGCACAGTTTGTACTCTTGGCATAGCACTATGATTGTCTGACAAGTTTGACCCAGATTACCTGCGTCTCTCAATTCTGCATCACAGTTTGGGTTTTTACGCTTGTTAGAGTCATCATCTGTGAAAGTGGTTGCATTTCTCTAATGGTGTAGAATACACTGAACGTCACTGAGATCAATATTGAATCTGCAAGTAACAAAAATTTGCTGAGGCAGCGTGACAACAATGATTTTGTCACATTTATGTCAGCTGAAAACTAAAAGAAACAACTACATCCAGAAAGATTAGTATCACTCCAGCTGTTAATTGAACATTTATTTTTTTAACCCGGTAAATGTTCCTCTGTGTGCAAGTGTATTGTTTTTGTCTATTGCACGCACTATGTTCTGATCTCATATCAAGATTTTACTGGGATATGATTATGTGAGAATCTCATGCCAGTCTATATCTGTCTTTGTGTAAAATGTTGCACTGCCTCGCTCCCTCCCACTTGAAAAAATTCTAATTTTGTCAACTGGAACAAGAAGGAACTGTAGAATCCCATTCAGAGAAAGAGCCATTTAACCTGCAGCTACTCTTACATCTTATGCTCCTACTAAGCAAAACAGTTTCATGCATCATGTTTTTGTTACATTGTTGTCTAAAAATGAGTGAATGGGACACTAAGATGGTGAGTTAAAATTTAAATGGTTCAATGAATAAACACAGGTTTTTCTTGGGGATTTTTATTTGATTTTTTTTTTTAGAAAAGAAACCTAAAGATAGTCAAACAGGGCAGAATTTAAGCATAAAAATATTTTTTTCTAATTTGACAGTTTGCTCTGATTGACTATTTTAGAAAATGACTTTGGAATGTATTGAAGGCTGGTTATTGGTTTTATTTTTGTTTTAATATGGCATTTTAGTTTGTAAATATAATGTTCAATAGTAGTTACAATGTGACCAAAATTTCTACTTTGATTACATTAACATACATAAACATTTTGATTAGACACAAAATGTGTATTCGATTTGCTGGAAGGCTCATTGTGATATTTAACAGTGAACTGTAGATATATGTTTACATAGGTTGCATTACAAAAGGTTACCTCAATTTAGTAAATGTACAGTTTTGTGGCTGAGAAGCTTTCTGCAGAGAAGCAACAATTTTAATGTGGATTTAATTTCTCCAGTTAACTTAATAAAGAGTTTGCTTTATTAGTTCTCACTATTTGCTCAATATTTAAGTTATGTGCTATACAGTAATCATAACAAGGCAAATTTGAATCAAAGTCAAGGGTGAAGTGAATAAATAAAATGTTTTGTTTGGAGGAAAGCAATATTCAATTTGTTAATAACTTTATAAATTACAGTTAGTTTTTGCATTGTTATTTTTATCATTTTGTGCATTCACATTAAATAATAAGATTTGTTCTTCTAATCATTTGTTTCGTTATTAACCATAGGATATCTTTATATCTATTTATAAACAAAAATGTGAATTATGCTAAATACATCTGAGGAATCACAGATAATGTATCTTGTATCTTGCAATACAAGATACATACAGCATTTGCAGTTTTACTTGCCTTTTGGAAGTAGTGTTTTTACATTTTTCTAAATATTTATAAAGTACAATAAAGTTGAGCATTTAGCCCAGAAAATTGTGAAAAATAATTCTGATTACCAAATGAATTTAAAAAATCTATTTTCCTGTTATACATTTGGAACCTTAACATAAGGTGTAACTGTCACAGAAATAATTGTTGAATCTGTAATGAATCAGTAATGAATCTGGAAATAGTTCAACAACTCTTTGCCATGTAAAATATGCAAAAAAAAAAGAAAAAAAAAAAAGAAGCAAATCATGCAGTTTTTGAAAAGTACTTGGTTTGCTCATTTAGAAAATGTATTGACCCACTAATGTTTCTTCTACTTGATGCAAAAGTCACAGAACATCCGGTTCTGTCAGACATGAACTCCTCCGCAATGTACCCAAACTCTCAGGATGACAAAACGGCTTTAATGGCCGTTTGTTGTTCAGCATTACAAAAGGTGCATTTAGCAGCTCTGACAGACGCTCTGGAGCTCTCATCTTGTAAACTGTGAAGTCATGGAGCTTCTTGAAGCCGGATGACGCCCCCCATCAACACATTTTGGCCAATGGGAGCTGAGAGGCAGAGTTGTCCTCCTGGCCGCCATTAAAAGATTTCAATCCATGTAGTGAAATAATGGAAATCTGCAGGAGCCATGGATCCAGGCAGACAACAGCACCCGACGAGTAGTCTCGGAAATAGCGGCGTTTAATCTGTTTTAGGTTCAGTTTTAAAATGACGGAGCGACGTGGTGTTTTTAGTGTACATGAGGGCGGCGCAGCTCATTGTTTTATTGAGGCTCTGGTATGCTAGCTCGGGTGTTAGCACATGCTAGCTGAGATCAGGGGGAGGGGAGAGTTCCTTTGCTTTGAAATTGTTTCTAGCTGACATTAGCATTAGCATACCAGGGACCAAGCTTTTGTGATGAAGTTTTTCTAGCTCATTTTTCTCCTTTCGCGTTCAACTTTCCTCATGTTGGATTTTAACGCTTGTAATGTTGTGGCTGCGTTAACGTTGTCTGGCTGATCCTTCGCTACTGTGGGCTCGAGCCTAACCAGATCAGACAATACATTTCAAATAGGATTGATGAATCAAATTGCTACAAGCCTACAGTTGTCGCTCCCTGGCTGCCTGTCTAACGTTAGCTTAGCCGCCAGGCTAGCGGCGGCTAGCGCCGGTTAGAAGTTGCTGAGCGTTTCAAACGTCGCTTCGACACCCGAGTTTTACACCTATCGGCTCCTGCCCCGAAAGGCGATTGAGACAATGGACTTTAACGTTGCCGTCACGGTGTGAAAGGATGAGTTCTTGCTTTGTACCTAACGGGGCCAGTTTGGAGGACTGCCACTCCAACATCTTCTGCCTAGTAAGTCTCCGCTGCTAGCACTAGCTGCTGTGTTCCTGAGAGGCCAGAAAGCCATTTTGGCTAATAAGGCAACAAGCTTTGTAACGTCAGTTGCAGATTGGCGTGAAGGAATTACTGGGCCTGTAACTTGAAAACCGTGACCTGGCCAACTTTCATAGCACGGGGGACTCCGTGTTGCGTCGCAGTTTTATCAGAAAAGAGTTGTTTATGAGTGCGGAGTCGAGCTGTGTTTACAATTTCAGTTGTTACAGGAATTTTCGGAGCTAGCTACTGTAACAGGTCGGGTCAACAGGCGAATTACCTTAAACACCCTATGCTTTTTTTTTTTCTTTTTCTTTTTTTTTATAATCCTACATTTGGCTCATATAGGCCATTTTCTGCCTTAAATTGCACTCATAAACCAGCTCTTTATTATAAAGCAGTGAGAAAGTTATGTCTTGAGGCCTGTTTGTGTTGCTTTAAATATTGTCAGCAATTCTCTTCCTTTTGTCTTTTTTATTGTGTAAAATAATAAAATATATGTATATGTACCTGCCATCAGCTTACTGTAAAGGAAAATGCGCTCTTGCGTAGCCATGCAGTAAACAACTGACAGTTGCCTCCAAACTCTGTTAAAATCCTCACTTTGTTTGCCTCCTCCTCCTCCCTCAGGCTGACTTGACGGGGATAAAGTGGCGGCGTTTCGTGTGGCAGGGGCCCACTTCGTCGCCCATCCTTTTCCCGGTGACCGAGGAGGACCCCATCCTGTGCAGCTTCAGCCGATGCCTGGCAGCGGATGTGCTGAGTGTGTGGAGGAGGCACCACACCCCGGGTCGCCGGGAGCTCTGGCTCTTCTGGTGGGGGGATGACCCCAGTTTTGCTGAGCTTATCCACAATGAGCTCTCGAGTAAGTGAAATGCATCCATTTGCACGTTTTCAGCAAGATCTGGGTCACTTATCCCCCCCTTTGGTCGCACTACATCATGTGGACATCTAAATGCAGAAGGCGTTATTCTATAAAAGCTTTTTAAAAATACTGTTGCGTTTGTGGAGTCGTTTGAAACTAAAATGTGGGCCGTTGTGTAATCGGCAGTAAAGCAAACTGATTTTAACCCGTTAATTAGTCGGGCTATCTGCTGAGGTTGTCCACTTGCAGTCACTCGTTAGCCTGCCAACTCTATGTTTAAAATAGCTTTGGTTAATAAAGGGTTATGAATGGAGCTCCATTAGAGTCCACACCATGGCTGTCTGTGTTCTTTATATACTAAGAAACATTTCCAAACAGCAAAATTTGTCTTTCTTGTAAGCAAGGGAATTGTTTGTCACTAGCTGAGGAAATCTGTCTTGGTTTGTATACCATTTCCAGTCGCCAGTGAAGGCACAGCCATGCATCTAAATAGTTGAAGTTGCGAGAAAAGCAAAATCAGACAAACAAGTGCCGTAGCACACTTCAAATAACCCAAAACTTGAAAAAAAAATTTCTTAAGTAAAAAAAAAAAAAAAAAAATACCCCAAGTTTTAGGTAGGCCCTAAATTTATTTCTGCAGCTTCTTACAGTTATGCAACTAACAAAACCTTACAGACCATCCAATTCTACGTGTACCACTGCCTAACCAGAAGCATGTCTGTACTTTAGACCACTCTGACCTTAGAAGAGCTTTTTATTATGCAGTTATCAGATGTTCAGTCCCAGTTTGTTTTGAAACTGTAGCTCAGGCCGAGCCGTCCAATGACTGGAGCCAAACTCCTGACTGACTTAAAGGGACAAGCGTGTATTTACTTCTCTAGACTGTAGGGAAAGAACATGACACACACAGCTGCCTAGAGGAAAACTACAGTAACTTTTGTGCCAATTTTTTTTAAGGAAAATAGAAGGATGAGATCATAAAATTTGTGTGTCCGCTAACACACAAATTTAGCGGTTTTTTTTTTATGGTCAAATCACAGCAACTCTTGGTTTCATCACTTTTACTGGTTGAGCTAGTCTTTAGGGGATACACAAGCCTGTCGTAATTACCAGTTAATCTATTAATCCAATGATAAATTAAAATGAGCTCAATAAGTTTTACTCTGATATTCCATTTTATTTGTGGTTTTGGCTGTGTGTGGTTTTTATTTTCGTTTTAGGTTCAGGTTTGTTTGAGTCCCAAAGGACAATTAATGTTACAGCAAGTAAAACAAAAAAAAAAAAAAGCCATAAAAACTAGGAGAATCAATCTGAATTATTGTTTTAGGTTGTGAATTATTTTGGATATTTAAGACCTTCCAGTGTTAAGTGTTCTTTACAAAGTGTTAGTCTTTGAGAGGCTGAACTTGAATTAGTATTGCCATTACTAATATATTACAGGAAAATTGTCTTAAAGCAACAATATTATCGCTGTATTTGTGGGACAATGTATCGTCTGGCAAATTATAAATAAAAATTATAAATAATTTTTATTTATAATTTTTTAAATTTAAATGTTTATGCCTTATTTTCATAAACTCATGAAAATTCAACTTAAATTTGCAATCCTGTTATGTAGAATAGCAAGCGAAGTGACACATTTCATTCTTATAACTTTTTTTTTTTTTATAAAGCGTCAGATTATTTACATTAAAAAGTTGAAGTGCATCACATTTCCAGCATGTGCCACAAAATTCTTGTGCATTGGTTTGGACAAAAACCACAAGTGAAATGTTACTGCGACAACGCTACTCGGCCCATTGATATCATCTGGTATTTATTTATTTTTCTTACATACAGAGACAGACTTTCTTGTCTTGTTTTCCAGCACGAAATGTAGGCGCTTCAGTATTTGACTTCTCTTATTGTCTTGATGTTATCACAGTGGCTGGCACCATTAATAAAACATGCATTCCACTGCATGCTTTTCGTAGTAGTGCTGCAACAGGTTTGTTGTGCTTTTTTTTTTTTTTTTTTTCTTGGTTCCCGTATGTGACTTAAAGCTTTGACGGCACAGTGGTTGGTTCATGTCGAGCCATTTCCCTCTCCCTGAGGGAATCACACTACCTCTCCTTGGCATTACCCTGTCGCCCTCAGGGACTCTTGTCATTAATCAAACTTGTTGACTTGCAGAGCTCGTACTTGCAGGCGTCACCACGGAAACGATGACAGCTCTCATTACTGTTATAACTGCAGACGGCTGTTTGTGTTTGAGTGCCAGGAGAGGAAGTGCTGATCTTCATTGGCTGTCCTTTTTTTTTTTTTTTTTTAAACCACAGAATTTAACTTTTTGCAGTGACTTATTGTCCGGCCCGCCATCTGCTCTAATTCGTGTGTGTTTATTAAATTTTGCTCAGGACTAATATTTGCAAATGATTGCTCTTGAACATTTTCTCTAAGTAGAGCTGCTGTGCTAGTACTTGCAGGAAAAATTCTACAATTTGTGGGAACTTTGCTCATGTTTAAACACGTTGAGAGACTCGCAAGCCGTTTCATTATAAACTGCGTCAAGAGCTTTTTAATGATAAAAGATCTGAGAATGTACGAAAGCCCTGCACCTTTAAAAGAGAAGTTTTGGACTCAATCAGGTATTACTACCAGACAGCAGAGTTTAGCCATTGCACATTTTTTTGGGAGAAATCTCAGCTAAGCTTCTGAAACAGCAGTAATGCTTAACTTATCTTTGAAAGAATAACTGATGCCTACTGAAAGACGAGTGAAACATTTTTCTTCTATAGACATGGATGTGTTTCAATCCAATTACTAAAATTTAAATGCAAAGAAAAGACATGCGCTGATCAAAGGTTTGTAGTCTGTTTTCTAATCTCAAAATTTGTTTTATATAATTGGCACCATTCATGACTCTTTTTTTTTTTTTTTTTTTGATTTTCTGTCATAAATGATGAATATTTATGTTTGAAGCAAAAGCAGCATCACACAATGGAGCCCTGTCTGTTTAAACTTGCACACAGTTATTAAAAAAAAAAAATGTTTTTGCTATTAAGGAGAGTTCAGTTTGAATATAGCACTTAAAACACCTGTATATGTAGAATCAGACCCAAACCGGTTAGATGCAACTTTGCAACAACACCCTTTAAAGGAAAAGAAAACTCTTTGCTCTCTTAAAGAGACGATTACATTAAGAGAGGTTTCTAGATGCTCAAAAGGATAAAACAGACTAATGTTGTCATAAGATATTTAGCTTTCCTGTTGGCTACCGAAGTGTAGTCCAGGTCAATTTAGTGTTTTGTAATTTTGAGATCATGTCCCTCAAGTTGGAATTGACATGAGGTGGCAAGATGTACATTTACATCTACATCCTTTTGTAGATGTAAATGTACAGCTTGCAAAGCAGTGAAATGACTGACACCTGCTTAAGTCTAGCTTTCTGTTGTGGCAGCCTGAGGAAATGGGCCTTCAGTTTCCATTTTAAGTAACCTTTCACACCTTTTGTGACTTTGTGAAAAACCTCTCAGAAACTGAAAATAGCTCACTTTGAGTCTTCTTCTCACTGTAACAACTTCTACACCAGAGAGTGTTACAGACAGTGAGACCTATTAGCACTTGTGTGTTCACTGATGGACTGATCAGATTTTTGAGTTTCAGACCAAAAGCAAGTCCAGCTGAAAATAATCAATTTCTTGTTCGCAGCTGTTTTCTTGGCACTTTACCAAACCTTTTCATACATTAATTCGCCTCAGTGGTCCCATTTAGTTTGCGAACCGAAAAATGTCGGCAAGTTTCTGACGCATGTTGCTCATTCCTGTTTACGTTTAACATTAGACACTTTGTTGGACTCATGACTTAATGCCTGCATCTTGTTTCAGGCGAGGAGAATGGCGAGTGGGAGAGCGGCCTGTCCTACGAGTGCCGGACGCTCCTCTTCAAAGCCATTCACAACCTGCTGGAGCGCTGCCTCATGAACCGCGGCTTCGTTCGCATCGGCAAGTGGTTCGTCAAGCCATACCAAAAGGAGGAGAAGATCATCAATAAGAGGTAGGCATCAATCAAATCCGGCAGTGGTTCAAAAAAAAAAAAAAAAAAGAGGTGCTAAGAGCACAAATGAGTCGAATTCTGCTTTATGAAAAACGTCTCTGGTAAAAGTAATTTTTAATTTTAACTTAAAGCACATTTGAGTGTTGGGTTTAGAGAAAAAAAGCATGTGAAGATTTTTTATTAAGTGCAAGTTTTATTCAAAAGGAACAACTCAAAAGGGTTAGAGGTCAAATATGTTTTAAGCTTTTGCTTTTAACATAGTTTCTTTGTGAAGGTTCTTTTCACTGGCATGAGACATTTCACATTAAAATTTCACATTTTTTAAAGGGGCAGTGTTAAATGCTATTCAGGGACATGGCAACATTTTATTGTACAATAAAGTAACTATGTAAACTTCAGAGTTTATAAAAATGATGCGTATATCAAATATTGCTTAAAAGAACTCCTGGTCTTTCTGAAAGGAAGTCACAACATTGCTCCTCTATTAACCCTTTCTAATTGTTGCTGGCTAGTCTGAAGGAGCTCATTGGGGTTTGAGGTGCTCTGTGAGGCCATAGCTTGGCAACTGCAGTTATGTTTTTGCAGTTGTGCCAAAGTTTAGTCTGTACTTTCTGTTTGGGTATGATTTCAGATTTTCAGCTTGCAAGACTCTAACGTTTCTTTTTTTAACAGAAAAGTTTTTTTTTTTTTCTTAAGACTGTTAAGTTTTTCATACATGTGTCAGAAAGAGATGTGTGTTTATGGGTGCTGCAGAGGGAAGTTTTTCTTAGCAGATGTTGTGAAAGTTGTGGTTGAAAGTTAGCTCAACAGTCGGTGCCCTTTCACATCCTTTTAATGATTAAAAATTCTCTTTTGGGATTCAGCTGGAGACGTGCTGCTGAAACTGGCATGGCTATTATTAGAATATTGGTTTCTAGTTATGAGACGTTGCCTTTCAAAAACGGCAAAGATTAATACAAAACTGCATGTCTTAGTCAAATACGAGAAGAGATTCCCAGCTGTATGTGGCTCACCTGCATCTTTCGGTTAATACTAATAGGCATTTTACCAGCTGTATTTTAGGGAAATATATAACTTTTTCTTTAGTTGTGGAATTTTCTAGAGTTGGAATGATTTTCTCTTTTCTCGTGGTCAAATTAAAGGAGAAATGCAGTATATAGTGTCACCCAATGGGCTTTTTTTTTTTTTTGCTGGATTTAGAGGTACACCACATAGCTTTTATTTGAGCAATACTGATTTTCAGGTTTGTTCATGGGTTACTAATTGCAGTTTTTGACTGGATTCTGATTGTTTTTTTTGTTTTTTTCTTTGTTCAAGTGACGAAAAGACCTAAAAAGAAAACGTGTTGCATAGAGGTATTAGTTTTAAATCCAGCTCAGGATTAGGAAATTACCAGAAAGCCATTAATGTGTCATAGCATTAAACCCAGGAATGTGTGTCAAAGTTCTTGGTGTTGGATGATGCATTTGTAAACAAAAGATGGTAGGAGTTTCTAGTTCTGCGTTTTTTAAATGCTTTTATACAAACAAGTTTTTAGTTTGAGAGTTTACAGCACCAACTCTAAAATAATAATAGATTCTGTTTGATTTCTGAGGTCAGATTTTCCCTGATAGCTTTCATAGAAAGCTAGCTTGAATGTCTGTTGTTGCCCAAATGTCTTATGTGTTGTTTCTTAGGTGAACAAATATTATATATGCTTATTTTTATTCCTCTATTGGTGCATTTAATAAGAAATTATGTCTTGTAAGTCAGGATTAGATTTATTTTAGTTTCTGAATTTGGGGTTAGTTTAACTTGATTCAAATGTCCAACTGGTTTTATGATAAATCTAAAGTGGTTTTGGATAATTTACATATAAGTATATGGATGTGTTTGAGGTTGCTAAGATCCTTCTAAGGTCAAACGTCAAGCCAATTTTCTTTAACCAAGCATTTCAAAGTGCTTTACATCATAAAAACATCCTAGTTACTGAACGAGCAATGGACATTACATTTTGTCAAATGCCATCATCAAAACTCTCAAACAAATATGTTGATCAAAGTCTTCTGTTTGTCATAAAAGTGAAAGCTTGAGGCAAACAAAAAGCGTATAAGCAACTAGATGATCTGAAATAGTTATGCAGAGCTGGGGTTTTTTGTGTGTGTGTGGTGTTGTTTTTTCCTGTAAGTGTGCTAGAATAGATTTAGTGTCTGCTCTCAAACAAGGGCCAGGGGAGCCCTAGAGTTTCCTGACGAGCTAATTTGAGCCCTCCGTTTTGGCTGGGCTCATGTGACTCGTGTGTTTGAAGCGCGGCCCGTCGCTCCGGCTCCATCTGGCAGCTCTCTTTGATTTCAGGGATGTGTTTCAGCAGCTATTTCAAAGAGCTGCTGTGTATAAGAGAGTGTGATTTACCATTCACTTGTGATCACCTTTAAGAGCCTTTTACTTTTCTTTTCTTTTCTCTTTTTTTTTTTTTTTTTTGCCCCCCTCCCTATTTAAAGCGATCACAACACTCTTGCATCAACTCTTCAACAAACATGCAGCGGCTCCTTTTCACAGAATTGTGTTTGTGTGTTGGCCTCGCTGTCGCCGGCCCTCTCTAGCTGGTAAACACACGAGTCTTTGGAAAATGCTGAGTGGGCACTGTGGTTTTACCGCAGCCGTGTCAACAAATACTATTTCGGTGCATTTTCTAGATTTCTAGACGGTTAGGAAATACACATGCAATATTTAAGGCTTCCAATCACTTCCCATGTTTATTTTTGGCTCATTTCTGCAGGAAGATTTGGTGAATAATTTAAGCGAGTGTGGGGAGTTATGCAGGCTTTGAATTGAGAACGAGTTGGTTTCATTACCTTTAGTATCAAGGTGTTTATACACAGATGTAAGTCATTTAAATTAATAAAACAGTTATTTTATTTTACATCATTCCTTGAGGCCTGACCTGCTGGTCCAGACTGCAACCAATTCTCCTTTTTTCCCCCCTAAAACCTATAAATTTTCTTTGATAGAAGTTGTAGTTTTAAATCCAAGAGATAAATACCTTGCAAGATTTTGTATGTTTTTGTACTTGTATAATAGTTCCTGACTATTTTTTTTTTAAACCAATTTTATTCCATTTTAATCTTTGACATTTTTATAGACCAAAAATAGTAGGTCTTAGTTTAAAATTATTTAAAGAATTAAACGAGTAGTTAATTATTTGGCCTGCCAGTCATCTTTCAGAGGCTATTGTGATTAAAATTAATTCTTAATTACAATCTCTAGGCAGTTAATCCATTATTAACATTAATTCAATCCAAAAACAAGCGAGGAAGCCTTCACTTTATACTTTTTAAATTAGAATTTCCTGATGAAATAAGTGACGGTTAGATGTTTAGCTTCTGGCCCCTTGGTCAGAGAACTGATGTTTAGCATATTTGTTGGCTCACATTTCTAAATGTTAATGTTTGCTTTACCTTTGTTCCGCTTTGCAGCGAGCATCTGTCCTGCGCCTTCACTTTCTTCGTCCATGGCGACAGCAATGTCTGCACGAGCGTGGAGATTGCCCAACATCAGCCTCTTCAGAGACTTGGCGAGGAGCATCTTAGCCTCGCCCAGCAGAGCTCCAGCCCCCTGCAAGGTGGGAGCAGAGTCAAAAGTTTGTTTTATTTACATGGTTTCTGAGAAGAAATTATTGAAGTTTACCTGTTTAAAAAAATTCCAACCGGTTTAAGAATACATAATCAAAATTAATTGAATTCAATCTTAAATATTGTTTTATATTGACTTAAGTAGGCCGCTTACCTCATTGCACAATCTGCTTAAATGTTCAAATTCATTTCAAAATGACCTACCTCTTAAATGAAAATTCGATAAATTGTGTTATTTTGATATTTGTGGCAATAATACACCCCAACTACATCAATATTTTGTACACAAAAATTTAGGACGTTGTAAAACTTCTGGGAAACATCTAGAAATTTGAGTCTGAAGTGAAATGCGTCATTTCAAAATGAAAATTTTGAAATTTTCATTTTGAAAATGAAAATTTTCAAACGGTATCTTAAACGCGTTGTGAATCTTCGCCCCCGCAGTCATCCTCAGCCCGTACGGCCTGAACGGGACGCTCACCAGTCAAGCTTTCAAGATGTCAGATCACCCAACGCAGAAGCTCATCGAGGAATGGAGGCAGTTTTATCCCATCTGCCCCAATCTGAAGGAGGTCCCGGAAGACAAGATGGAGGATGCAGACTGGGAGGATGACTCCCTGGCTGCGGTGGAGGTCCTTGTCGGTAAGGTTTTAGAATTATTGCAGGAATGCAAGCAGGTAAGATGCAGAAAAGCTTTTTACAGTGACTTAATTTTTTGTAAAGACTAAAAAAGTTGGAAAATAAATTTGTTCAAACTTGGACTTTTTAACATGACTTTAAGAAAATCAGACAATGTTGATGGACAACAAAACTCCGTTCAAGCACCTTACATCAGTATGTTTTTGAAGTTTTTCTTTTTTTTAAAAAAGGATAAATGTGCTTGCTTCCAGCCGGAGTCAGGATGGTGTATCCCTCCTGCCTGGTGCTGCTCCCCCTGTCAGATCTCCCCGCCGTGGCCCCTCAAGGCTCGGCCAACACTCCGGGAATGCAGAGCGGTGCTCACCAGGGTCAGGCGGCTCACAGAGACTCGGCCATGTCCTCGGTCACTCTGACTCCTCCCACGTCGCCAGAAGAAGCCCACACAGGTTTGGCTCACGTCTCGATCTTATAGACGTCACATGTACTCGATCGCGCTGGAGGGCGAAAACACTACTTTGCAACGATGACTACTATTGGGTTTTAGCTGTCAAGTTGTCAACGTAACGCGCTAAGTTTTAAATGTACACGTGATGTATAAAAGAAAAAGGGACACAGTGCTTCTCTACTAATTGTCAACACTATAACAGCTAGATAACAAGGTCAGGAAAAAGCTTTAATTAAGGAAAAAAATAGCGATCGAATCGATGCTAGCTTGACTTTGACAACCTTAACCATGTAGATGTGCCGTGGAGTTTGGTGTGTTTTGGCTCAGTAAAAGAATAAAAAGACAATCCTCACATCAACTCTGACAGATCATCAGTAGAGCAGGTATTTAAATGATCTAATCAACCACCGATGTGTTCAAACAATCACTTAACAGTAATCGCAAAATAAGCCTCAAACCTGAAAACATGAGATTGTAATGGACTGAATGTTCGGTTTGTGTGGAAAACATTTCTGTGTTTTTTGGCGTTGAGTCCTGACACACTAGTGGAGCTGTTTTTTGCTTTTGCAATGTGTCTAAGCTCTTTTTAATTTCTCTTCTAAATTTCTCCAGGTTAACATTGTTGCTCTTATGTTTTCTTTTTTTTTTTTTTTTTTTCCTTCCACTAGACTATCAGCCTGCCCAGAGATGGCTGAAGTTGTCTTCAGGGTCTGATTGCTACAGCTCTAACAACACTCTTCACGGCGGAAAAATCCCCCGCAGGCTTTCCAGCCAGATGGTGGAAACCGTGTGGCAGGAGTACAACATAAACCGAGCAGGGAACAAGTACGTTTTCTTGCCCTTCCTTTCTGTAAAGGGAACGAACATTTCTCAGCTGATTTATTTATTTTTTTTGTCCTGACTTTGCTGAAAATGTGGCTCCGCTCCGATTACCAGGAGGAAGTTTACAACCTTGACGAACGGAACCTGCGAGGAGGAGCCGGACAGAAGCGGATTCTGGGATTTTGTGGAACCGACTCACAGGCCGTCGTGCAATTGCTCGAGGTAGGAAAAACATTTACTCGCTCTCGCTATTTATTTATTAATTTGAAAAAGAAGTACTATTTAGCCTTCCTGTTGCACATTTTGGATTTTTCTCTCTCAGCCTGAATGATCGCTTGTATAAAAATCATACCATTTTAAATATTAAGTTTTTAGTTACTGCTGAAACAATAAATCGTGATTAATCGATTATTGAAATGATCTGCAAATATTATAATGTATATAATAAAATATTCAGAGCAGTAATTAGGCTGAATTTATACAAGAGAAATGTAGGTTTTGCATTTAAGGCAAAAACAATTTTGCCCATGAATTATCCTGAACTAAAGTGGCTTACTTTTAGCTTCATCTGCTTCAAATTCTGTTAAAAAAAAAAAAAAAAAAAAAAAAGATGAATAAATAAATTTAAAAAATCGAACACTCGTGAGATTTTGTTGTTTTTTTGGGGGATTTTTTGGCTTAACAATTCTTATTTTTTTGTTTAAAAAAAATTTTTTTTTTTTCAAATGTTAATGTAATTTCAATATTGTATAAAATAAGTTTAAGTGCTTAAATGAAAATCTGCAGAATGCCCCGATGTTTTGCTTTTCTTTAATCCTATTAATCGTCAGAATAATCAGTTACAAAAACCAATTGTTAGTTGCAGGTCTAGATTTAGTTTTCTACCCTCAATAACATCCAGCGTAAGCGCTGTAGGTTTTATGGTGCGTTTATTGATCAGAAAAGGGTTGTAATTTTTAGTTTCCAGCTAACTACTTATTAGTTGTTCAAGGTTGAAGTTCTATTCTGCTCAGCCATAAGTAAGCTATTGATTTATGTATTTATTTTTCTACTTAGGCCTAAAAACCAGAAGCAGCGATCCAGCAGCACCTCAGGACACCCGCCGTCTTCGGGCCAGCCGCCTCAGCCCGCCGCCAAGCACAAGCTGGGTGAGAAGCTGGAGAAGGGTGAGAAGCAGCAACGGAGACCGCAGACGCCCTTCCACCACCGCAACTCGGTGAGCGAGGAGCAGTCCATGGAGCCTCAGACCCAGAGACTTTGCCCGAGGCCGCAGGAGGAGGGCTCGTATCCCAGCTTGCACCACGCGGACACGGCACCGCCCAAAGCCCCCTCCCTGCACGCGCACGGTCCTCCGGCGGATCTGGTTGGCTCGCCACCACCCCCTAATCTCAGCCCGCGTCCCTGCGACAACATCGATGGCGAGCTGACGCCAAACGGCGCCAAGAATTCCTCTACGCCCATCCACCAGGCATTCTACCCGCCTTCCGTGGAGCCCTGCCTGATGCCTCAGAAGGGCTCCACGGAGGAGCCGCAGGCGGACAGCGCGGCCTATCCCTCAAACTACGAGACCTTTGAGCCCACGGTGTTTATTGGTTCGGCGATAAATCCCGGTGAAGACTCCACTCACAACCCCTGGAAGTACTTCAACCTGCCCAGGAAGAAAACCTCCCACTTCTTAACGCCGCAGTTACCCATGGATAAAATACGAGATGAATCGTCAGGAGGTTCGGAAACGGTGGTGTCCGTCACAGAGTAAGCCTTACTTCTTCTTCTCTTGACGTGCATTAAAAGAGATTAAAACGGAGTGTCTGTGCATTCTTAAGAAGTCTTCAACCTTAAACTCGTATATCTAAAATGAAGGCTTTAAAATGTCTTGGATTATTAAAAAACATGAACTTATTACATGTGTTGTTGCAGGGCTTTTTAATTTCATATTTTCGAATATATAGAGCCAAATGCTGTGTGAGAAGCACAAAGCTGCTGCCAAGAGCCACAGATGCACCTTCAGAAATGTACATTTTTGCTATTCTTGATTGTAATTCAGCATCAGCCCCCAACGATTCCCCATATTTGTTTTACCAATCTTAAATTTAACTCATTGGCATTAAAAAAAAGGTCTTAAAAGTCTTACATGTGACTTGCTGAAACTTGCTTATCTTCCTGGTTCCTCTCTTCTCAGGCTGATGTGCAACTCCTCGCATCCCCTCAAAGTGTCGCAGGAGCTGGTCAGGACCTACGCTCAGCGGAGGAACAGCCTTCTCGGCTCCTCCGCGGGCGACGGAGAGCACGGCGATGAGTCCGACCCGTACGCCTTCGTAGACGGAGAAGACGAGTTCAGCATTACAGAGAAGAGGGACAAGGTCGGACCTGAGAAGGACGGCAACAAGAAGCAGAAGGTGGGTCCATCAATCCTATCTGGGTTGTTGGGGATGCAACGATCTGAAAATTTGGGCCGATGTCAATAACCGATATTTGCTGATATCATGTATAAACGTTTTACTACCCTTTTGAAACCTTGATGGAAAACGACCAAATTGCTGTCTTCACCACTGCGTCTCTGCTTTAAACTACCCACAATCCTTTGCTGCATCTCTATCACTGTCATATTACCGAGCAAATACGACATCACTAACCTCCACTCCGCCTCCAGAAGTAAACAGAAGTAATTATCGGTCCGGTTTTATGTTAAAACTATTAATGTGAAACGAAGCCGATGTTGGTTTCAATATATTGTGCATCTTAATCTGTTGTGGATATCTGCTATTAGCCCGCACAGTGGGATTTTTAACACTCTGTGAATGACAGGTGTAACTTTTTATGTGCAGATTTCATCATAACACATCATGAAAGTGTACAAATTATAACAAACATAAAGATAATAAATGAAGGGTCTGTCAGCCTGCACCGATGTGGGCAAGTTGAATCATTCTCATGATTTTTGTCTTTTTTTTTTTTTTTGATTCAGTTGGACGATGGAGGAACGGCGACATCTTCAGATGGTGAGAAAGAATCTTACAAGAACTGAACATTCAGCTAAATGAGGAATTCGGAGTGTCCTTGCTTAACGTTTCTCTGCAATCTGTTCCACTTTGTAGACGGTCAGGGCCAGTCGAGCTGCAAACCTTCAGCCTCGACCAGCCTCATTCACGAGAAGGACTTGGTCGTGTCCCTCAGCGACCTAGAAAAAATGTTTAACTCTGACGAAGATGAGCAAGAGGTGAGTTGGAGGAAGTACTCCTCCACTCCAGAATTCCATTTTAAATCACTTGATGTTTGAGCAAAACAAACTGTTTTTTTCTTCAGCCTGGATCCAAAAGAGCCGGAGCCGGTAACGACGACAAGACCAACCTTAAAGAACCCAAACCAGAACGCCTGGATCCCTTGTCGTCGTGTATGTAGACGAACCATTCAGTGCTTTTTAGGGGGGAAGAGTGTCAATGCTGTATCGGTGATCGTGCGTTGCCCCGCTGTCGTTTTTACTCATTAATGTCTTCACTTGTGTGGGTTCAGCAGACCTGATGATGATGTATCCCACCCCGCCCTCTCTGGATCAAAACGGCTACTCCCCCGGGAACTCCGGGACCAAGGACGGCCTGGAGACGGGGGCGGGTCTCGCCCTGCTGGACAGCAGCCAGCTCAGCAGCCACTTCAAGATCGAGGTGGAGGAGGGATTCTGCAGCCCCAAGCCGTCTGAGATAAAGGTGCCGCTCCTGACGCCGCCGGCAGCGAATACGAGGGCGAATAAAATGGAACTGTGCCAGCATTTATGTTTTGTTTCCGTTTTCAGGATTTCTCCTTCGTCTACAAGCCAGAGACGTGTCAGTCTATCATCGGTTGTTCTATGTACGCCCCCTTGAAGACGCTACCCAGCCAGTGTCTGTTGCCTGTCAAACTGCCAGAGGACTGTGTGTACACGCCGAGCTGGACCATGGGGAAAATGGAGCTGATGCCTCCAGTGTCGACTGTCAGCCTTCTCACCAAAGACAGGTAGTGATCTGTAACGAAAGTTTTTAAATTCTGGGCCTCTCAGCGTCCATATGGGTGCTTAAAATGCTTGAATTTCATTTAGGTGTTTTCAAGATGGTTTTGTAATGAAGTATTATTTACAGTTGAAAACTGATATTTTTATACACCTAATAAAAAGACGAACACATCTTGTTCTGTCTGAGGTTAAATTAAACTACACCTTTTTTGTTTTAGCTTAGATACAATTACCAAAATTATTTCTGTTTGCTAAATGTCAGCAAACAGACATTGTTTGTCAATGTTTTCTTTTTTTTTTTTTCTTTCCTTTTGTTTCTTGTTTTTGTTCTCAGTGCAGTAGGTGTGTTAGTGTGTGTGGATGTGTGGTGAGAGAGAGAAAATTATTTCAAAACATAAAAATTTGTTACATTTTAGTTTACCCTGCTGTGGAATGTAAAACACATTATTATTATTAACACTAATAAACTGGACTGATTTTTGCCAGATGAGTTCAAGTACTATATTCATGATAATGGCACAATAATAGAAGTTTGACCTCTCACTGACAAACTTTCACTTTCTAAAGAACACTTCCCACTGGAAGTGAAAGACCAAAAATGTACAAAATAAAAAATAGCAACCAAAAACAGAAATATAAACCTAAACATTAAGTAAAATTGATTATGAAGTCTAAATAAAATCATATAATATTGAATTAAGTTTTTTTAGATAATATGTTTTGTTTTAGTCTCCAAAATGTGGTGCTAGAGAAGTGTGAAAACTCAACGTGAAGGTTTCTGAGTTTTATCCTGGGGGGATATTCTCTGACCGTCTGACTGTGTGTTCGCAGTAACGTCCCCAGCGTGGAGCCGGACTACAACCAGCCCTTCACCCCTCAGACCAACACGCCCTTCCTGCCCGGCAGCGCCCCGCCCAGCAACAGCGGCCCCGGCATCCTGCCGTCTCCAGCCACGCCGCGCTTCTCCGTGCCCACCCCGCGCACGCCCCGCACCCCCCGCACGCCACGCGGTCCCTCCAGCGTCCAGGGCTCGCTCAAGTACGAGAACTCTGACCTCTACTCGCCGGCGTCCACGCCCTCCACCTGCCGGCCACTGAGCTCCGTGGAGCCGGCCACCGTGCCCTCCATCCCGGAGGCCCACAGCCTCTACGTCACGCTCATCCTCTCTGAGTCGGTCATGAACCTTTTCAAGGACTGCAACTTCGACAGCTGCTGCGTGTGCGTCTGCAACATGAACATCCGCGGCGCCGACGTGGGCGTCTATCTCAAGGACAACGGCGAGGACCAGTACCCGTGCACCTGCGGCTTCAGCGCCGTGGCCAACCGCCGCTTCGGCCAGTCTGCGGGGCTCTTCCTGGAGGACGAGCTGGACGTGGTGGGGCGCGGCTCGGACGCCGGCCGCGACACAGAGCGCCGCTTCGAGGAGCTGAGGGGCAGTCTGAAGGAGAAGCCGCCAGATGAGCTGATTCTTCTGCTGCAGGACCAGTGCACCAACCCGCTGGCGCCCATGGCGGGCGTGGAGTGGCCCAAGCCCAGCGCAGTCGCCGCTGCTGCCGCCGCCCCCAGCTCTTTCCTCAGAGTGGAAGAGAGGGACTGCTACAACGACTGCTACATGGCGCTGGAGCATGGCCGGCAGTTCATGGACAACATGTCGGGAGGCAAAGTGGACGAAACGCTGGTGAAAAGCACCAGCCTTCATCAGTGGCCAAAATGCAAATGTGAGCTTTATTTTATCACTTTGTTTTACATTCTACTCGGGCGATGTTTGGCTTAAAAAGGAAATCTCCTTTTTTTTAATTTTTTTTTTATTTCTTTCATACCAGATCTTGCATCGGATTTTTAATAAATTTTTTTCTTTTTGCTTTTCTTTCTAGAAAAGAAATGACGGAACATATTTTTGAAAAAGAGTCTTATTTTTATTACTTCCGTGTATTGGAAAAATTTTTTGCTTAATTACAATAATATAGTCACATTATTATCAGAATAAAATAAGGAATTTTAACAAAACAACATATTTAAAATTATGAGGAAAAAAACCATTTTAAGGAGGAATAAGCTATTTTTCTTTGTAGGCTTCTCATTTTATAATAACACCATAAATAGTCTCCTAAATACAGTCAGGAGACAATATAAAATTAATCGCCCAGTCCTAGATTCTCCTTTTTTTTTTTTTTTCTTCTCCCGTTTAATTTAATATTAAACCTCCATGTTTTTCCCCTCCCCTGTCTTCCTCCTGTAGCTGCAGACATGAGTAAGCTGTACTCTCAGGACGTCCTGCGGGTGCTGCTGTCCCTTCAGCCCGCGCTTCAGGACACCATCCAGAAGAAGGGTGTGCGCTCGTGGGGCGTTCAGGGACCGCTCACCTGGCAGCAGTTCCACAAAATGGCAGGGAGAGGCTCGTACGGTATGTGCAAACGTGTTCGCAGAGATGCCAAATTCTTTGAGAAATTACTACAATAAACAATAATACTGTGGTTTCGAAACCATTTTCAAGTAATATATATTTTGTCTTTCCTGCTTCTGTACAGGTACAGACGAGTCTCCTGAGCCTCTGCCCATCCCGACCTTTCTGGTCGGTTACGAGTATGATTTTGTGGTGCTGTCTCCTTTCGGGTTGCCCTACTGGGAGAAGCTGCTGCTGGATCCTTTCGGCTCCCAGAGGGATGTGGGATACGTGGTCATCTGCCCGGAAAACCAGACGCTGCTCCGTGGAGCCAAGACCTTTTTCAAAGATCTGAGCGTCATGTACGAGGTGCGCATCGGACGAATTCGTATTGATCACCTTCAGTCAAAATGGCTTCACGTTTTAAAGTTTTATTCCTATTTTTTCTGGATGTTTTGTCTTTAATTTCCTCCTTTTAATTAGCTTTTTTTGAAATGTTCTTTTCCTGAAACCAGAAATGTCTGATTTTAGGACATTTGAGACTGTACTAATATTTATCAGCTAAGTCATAGAGTATTTTTATCGTTCACACTAATTTGCCTCATTTTAAAACATCAAAACAATTCCAGTTTTCTCCGATATATCTGTACATTTTTAAGTAGGTGTCACCATTTTGTGTTATCGTGTCCCGAAACGAAAATGTTGGCAAATTTAAATTTACACCTCCTGAAAACTTAAAGTTCATCTTGGAGAAAAATGTGTCGAATTTCTTACTCTTTAGACATAAAAAAACGAATAACGGTTCCTTTAAAGCAGCACTATCATTCTGTGTCCAGGCATGCCAGCTGGGACAGCACAAACCCATCTGTAAGAGCCACCCAGAGGGGGTCCTGACTGTCGGCTCCCCAGAAGGAAGGAGCATGACGGAGCAACCCCTCAGTGACTGGTTCCTCAAGATGGCTGCCAGGGAATCAAATAATGAAGCCTTTCATAAGCTCAAACTCTTTGCGCAAGTGTGTCGCTATGATTTAGGTAATTAATTTAGTAATGATACCACGTTTATCATCACTTTAGTTTATAAAAGTAATAACTGAAAGTCTTTTGTTTTCCCAGCTCCAAACTTGTCTGAGCTGCCGTTGGACAGCTCCCTCTTGTCCCAGCGTAATCCCACCAAGCCCGCCCCGCAGACCTCCACCTCTTCCAGCGCCTCCTCAGGACTCCAGAGCACCAACACTACCAGCACCAACTCTTCCCAGCCTGCACAGGTCAACAGCACCCCTCCCCCTTCGTCGTCGTCATCGTCTTCTTCATCATCGGGCTCTCAAACTAACGGAGCGATGGCCTCGGGCAAGCCGGGTTCCTACATGCCGTTTGGGACGGGCGGCCTGCAGGGCAGCACTACTCAGAACGGACCGCAGACAAACTCCCAAAGCGCAAGCGGTCTGAGTGACGGCGCATCCAGCCAGCCTCAGGTCTCCGCGGAGACGCAGGAGAGGTACGTGGGCGCTCAAATTTTACGGCTAATTGAGCTCCAGGTTTCTCTAAAGCCGATTTTTCTCTGGTTCGCATTACGGCTGCAATAAATGATTGTTTTAGTTGACGATCAATTGATTACTCGAATGGAAAAAATAGCACATTCTGTATTTTTTTTTTTTTTTTGTTTTCCTTTAAGTAATAACTGGATAGCAAGAGGTGCATAATACAAGATGTTTTTTTAAAAATAATTTTTCCTCTACATAATTTTAATTAGATGAAGCTAAAACTACACACTTTGTGGAGTTTTTGGTAGAACATGATTACAAAAGGGGGTTTATCTTAAATATAAGTGTATTTTACAGTTTTGACTTGATTACTGCTCTGAGGGTATTGCTCAGTCATCTTTTGGGGGTTTTTTTGGTTTTTTTTATTTATTTTGTGGTTGAGCCTGTATGCTCCAATTAATGTTTAGTCAACGAATAAATTAGTTGACGATTATTTCAATAACTGATTAATCACAATTAATCCCATTTAATGCTTTCAGAAATCTCAAAAAGAACAATTCACATGGGAAATGGAAGGTATTTTACCTATAAAAAAAAAAAATCTACAAAGAAAAAGTAATTTATTGTCATTTATCATGCGACTAATTGCTTATTACGACAGGTTTACTTACCAACTTAGTGTTTTTGAAATATTAAAAGAAATTTATTTATTATTTTTTGACATTTTGTACAAGTATCGTGTTTGTTTTTCTGCCCATGCAGCACAATGGAGAGGGACAAGGTGGGCAAGCCGACAGACGGAGAGTCCCACGCCGTCTCGTACCCGCCTGCCATCGTGGTCTACATCGTCGACCCCTTCAGCTACGAGAACGCGGACAAAGAGGTCCACTCCAGCACTTACACTGTGGGCCTGCTGCGCTGCTTCATGGAGATGCTCCCCTTCCTGCCCGCTCACATCAGAAACGCCGTCTCCGTGCAGGTATGGCGCTTCTCCTCTGCGGCTGTCGTCGTCCGAGCAGGCGAGGGGAATAATTAGCGGTGGCTAATTGAGGTGGTGCTTCCACTTGTTAAACGGTGACACAAAGTTGCATCAACACGCCAGGGGGAGATTCTAACCCACAAGAGGAATGACTGTATGAGCTAATGGTTTCGGTGTTGGTGCAACAGCATTAACAAGGAAAGTAAATAGATTTGCATTTAGTCATATTTCTCATGTCAGTATTTTTAATTTTTTTATTATCCGAAGGTTTATAACATAAATAATCTGAAATTATAAATGGGAGTACGGGTTGATTATTAGAGCTTGTTTTGATTCGCTGGTTGACTTGTAAATTCATGGGAGACTTTAGCACAGATGGTTTAAAAATGATCAAAAAGGGACTGAAATTTTTCATGTTCAAGTTTTCATTTGAGTGCCAAAGACATGGAATTATGTTGTGGAAAAAATGTTTGGGAACCGAGACTGAAATATTGTAGTCAAAATTTATGTTTTATGTCTAACAGTTGAAGGTTTGTCAAATTTAGGGCTTGTAAAATTATAAAAGACTAAAATATTCAGTTTCAAGGTTTTTGGCAGTAAATCTGCCAAAGGTCGTTTGGCAACATATTGAATCAAAAAGTGATTTTTTTTTAAAAGATTTGTAATCTTTTTTTCTTTCTTTTTTTTTTTGTGGTCTTGTGATGTGATGGTACAGAAAACCTTAAAGATGTAAACTAACAAAATCATCTTCTACTGGATAGATGGTGTCTGATCTTCAGTAGCTTGGTACTTGGTTACAGTTTACTGCTGAATGAATCTCGATTTTCGAGAAGTTGAAGGCCATCGTCATCAATGATTAACTCAAGTGTAATTTATGCAACATAAATTTTGATTGCATTTAAAGATTGGAATGTCTCTCATCCTAGACCAGTTTACAGTTCCTAAGATGTGTTTTTTTTTTTTTTTTCCCTCAATTCCTTTCAGATTGTTCCCTGCCAGTACCTGTTGCAGCCGGTGCACAGCGGCGACCGCCACATCTACAGCCAGCACCTCAAGTCGTTGGCCTTCTCCGTGTACACCCAGTGTCGCCGACCGCTGCCGAACTCCACCAACTTCAAGGCCTTGACGGGCTTCGGGCCCGGCCTCGCTCTTGACATGGCCCTCAAGAACCCAGAGGTGACTGATCTAATGGCTCCGTGTGAGACTTCTATTGTTGATTTTAGAAACTAACAAAGCTTTTTTTTTTCTTCTTCTTCTCATCTCTCTATGCAGCGGCCGGAGTGTCTCCGTCTGTACACGCCGTCCTTCATTTTGGCCCCGGTGAAAGACAAGCAGACCGAGCTCGGGGAGACGTTTGGCGAGGCGTCGCAGAAGTACAACGTGCTTTTTGTCGGCTACTGCCTGTCCCACGACCAGCGCTGGCTGCTGGCGTCCTGCACCGACCAGCACGGCGAGCTGCTGGAGTCCTGTATCATCAGTATTGATGTTCCCAACAGGTGTGTGTGTGCGCTCCCTCTGCAAACACTAAACGTACATCTCGGCGCAGCGGGGATGCTAGATTAGTCGATGCTAACGGCTTGTTGTCTCACCACAGGGCTCGCAGGAAAAAGAGCTCTGCCAGGCGAGTGGGCCTGCAGAAGCTGTGGGAGTGGTGTGTCGGCCTGGTCCAGGTGACATCACTACCGTGGAGGGTGGTGATTGGACGGCTCGGCAGGATGGGCCACGGCGAGCTAAGAGGTATGCTGTTCTCTGAAAAGACACACACACCTAAGATCAAATACGTTTTGATATTGATGCACCAATGTGAAAGTTTGGGCTGATATCAATATTATCAACTCTCTTATAAAAAGAGATCTTTGATCTCAATAAGACAAACCCAGTTTAGTAAAAGTTAAAAATAAAACATATTTATCTCAACAGGGCTTATAAATATAAACACGTCCAGATTTACCAACTTAAATTCTTTTATTTGTACCTTTTACACAAAGGGTTTCATTAGAGTATATTTAACAAGGTCATGGTTAAAAATGTATATTTAAAAACCAACTACCAGTATGTATAATGGGGCATTATTACCTGCTCAAACCAAACATGACAGTTGGGTTTCTTATACACAAGTTATTCTGAAAGTAAGTTAAAGTTTAGTGATTTACATTGGTCTCATATTTATTTTTCTCTGTGTTTCAGACTGGAGCATTCTGCTGAGTCGGACAAACCTGCAGTCTCTCAGCAAGCGTCTGAAGGAGACGTGTAGGATGTGCGGCATCTCCGCTGCCGATACTCCCAGCATCCTGAGCGCCTGTCTGGTCGCCATGGAGCCACAGGGGTCCTTTGTGATCATGCCAGGTGAGACGACGAGTCTTAAACTTACCACAGTGCAATTTAAAAAGAAAAACAAAAGTGCTTCCGTTACTTTGTTTTTAAACTGATATAAATCCGCCGGCGTTTCAGACTCTGTGTCGACCGGCTCGGTGTTCGGTCGCAGCACCACCCTCAACATGCAGACGTCCCAGCTGAGCACGCCGCAGGACACGTCCTGCACGCACATCCTGGTGTTCCCCACCTCGGCCATGGTGCAGGTCAACACTAACACCACGGAGCCCATCGACATCAGCTTCAACCACATCAACCCCGGTAGGCCGCCGTCCTCGAAGAGCCATCGGCATCTCATCAGATCGTCCTAGTTGCCATGAGTCAAACCAATTCTCTTCTTTTTTTTTTCTTTTTTTTTTATCATTTTTTTTTCCCTGCTTGCAGACGGATCCGAGGGGATGGGAATCTTTGACTTGTTTGGCAGCGACATGGATCCAGAGCTCATCAACATCCTGCCCAACTCCCCGACGACCTCGCCCGTCCACTCTCCGGGACACCACTACCACCACGGAGAAGCGGGCAAGGTCGGTCCAAACAAAGAGTCTGAAATGAATGTCGTTTTTACAAAAAGACCAGATCAACAAGTCTGAACTCTTGAGTATTTTCCCCCCATCCACAAGAGCTCAACATCTACAGACATGCTCTCATAATCTCTGGGAAGTGGTCGAGATCGGAAATTCAGTTTTCCTACTATTGTGCGTTGGGCTGATGGTTAAGATTGTTCCAGAAGCTACATAACGACCTTTATCCGTTCCTAAATCAGTTTTTACCTGCGTCTTACAGAGATGGAGTACTCAAAAATAATTTACTCAATGAGCTCAAAATGTACTCGAGAGCAGCACTATGTCAACATATTGTTACTGATTAGCTACAGAAAGTGAGTTTTTCTTTTTTTTTCCCCAAATTGAAGTGGTGGATGTCATCATTTCACAGTGGGGTAAAAAAGTGATTTTGTCCATTTTAAAAGCCTAAAATGACTCATTTCAATAATTACTTTAATGTGGTATCATTTTGTGGTTTTTTGCAGTAGAAAACTAGCAGCTGCCTCTGTGTTGATGCTGATAGTTCGATAAAACTCTGAGCACAGCGTGAGTCGATGTGTTGGTGTTTGTGCCGTCAGGGTCAGGGTGCGGATCGGATGGAGTCCCACGAGGAGGCTCTCAGCATCCTGCAGCAGCCTATGGCTCTGGGTTACTTCATCTCCACGGCGAAGGCGGGACCGCTGCCCGACTGGTTCTGGTCCGCCTGTCCCGAAGCCCAGAATCAGTGTCCGCTCTTCCTCAAGGTATGAATGCTTACTTTAGTCTTTACAGCACAAATTAGGTCTGCATCTAGCGGTTATTTTAGAAATTGATTGTTCTGTCGATTATTTTGACTATTAATCTTTTTTTTTTTTTTTTTTTTTTTTTAATTTTCACAATCTGCTCATTTTTATTTATTTAACCTTTTTTTTTTTTTTACACAATATTCGAAACACATTAAAAAATGTTAATAAGCAAATCAATTGATTATTCGAATAAAAATGTTCTGTATTGTCTTCAATGTGGCAACAGTGTTCCTTTAATGAACGTTTGATCATTTGTAGCAAAGGATGCGTCTGCAGCTAAAAAAAAAATAAAACTACAGTCTAGTAATGGACAGCAAAAGGTGTGAGGAAGACTTTTATTTTTACTAAATGTGAACTAGGTGAAACTAAAAATGCCACTTGAGGATTTCTGAATAGAATTTTTTTTTAATCATAAATGCAAAATATACATTCCCTTTTTTTTAGTCTGTGTGCTTAAGAATTAATCAGTTACTAATTTAGTTGACAATTATTTCAATAATTGATTAATCATGATTAATAGATTACTCCAAATAAATAGTTGTTGTTTTTTTTTTTAAAACATAAGTTCAGGTGACGCAACCTTTAGACCTTTTATATTTTAGAAGACATGAATGACTCAGTCTGTACTTGCACCGTTTTCCCAGGCATCTCTGCACCTGCACGTGTCTTCTGTCCAATCAGACGAGCTCCTGCACAGTAAACACTCCCACCCTCTGGACTCTAACCACACCTCCGACGTGCTCAGGTAGGAAACCAAACCGTTCACTCTGAAGAAGGATGATGAGATCTGTCACTCCTCAATAATTACTTTTTTTTTTCTTTTAGATTTGTCCTGGAGCAGTACAACGCCCTCTCCTGGCTGACGTGCAACCCCGCCACCCAGGACCGGCGCTCATGTCTGCCCGTTCACTTCGTGGTGCTCACACAAATCTACAACTTCATCATGAACATGCTCTGAAAGTCTTAACGAGATCAAACTGCTGATCCAAGGAATTACCAAGACAAACTCTGGATTTTTTTTATTTAATTTTTTTCGTCCTTTGCGCACGTCACCCTCCCGTCAGGAGCGAACGGCGCAAAGGCGCTCTCTTTTTCCTCTTCCTCCGCACCTCCACCCAGTGTACGTCTTTCTTCACACACCGACCTGGAAAAGTCCCGCCCCAATCAATCAAATGCCAAGAATCCATTTTTAGCATTTTGGATGATCGAGAGACGTTTCGTAAAGGAGGGGAAAAAAAAAAAAAAATACAACAACTTCTTTTTAATGACAGTAGATTGCAATCTAAGAAATTTTATCTCAATAAAATGCCTGCATATATTATTTATTGTAAGTTTTTAAATGTGGAATTTTTAATGCTTAATATCTTTTATATATTCCAAATCCTAGAGGGTGTGTACATCTCGCTGTAAAGGAATTGGTTTAAGAAGTGTAATTTTTTTTTCTCAATTGGAGGACGGAAAGAGAGAGAGAGAGACACCTGTTACAGTGAATTTGCTGTAGATTGCTTTTAGAATCTTATTTTTCCAAAAGGGGGATACAGACCTTTTTATTGCCATGCTGTAAAAACGGAGTTAAAAACTGGCCTGGGCATTTTTTTTTTTTTTCCCCCCTAGTCCCACCCAGTGAGTGGATGAGACTTACCTCTCTGTCTGTCTGTCTCTCTCGCACAGTAACTCGATGAGCTCTGAAGAGGAATTAAAGGTACATTGTCAGATTATATATTTTATATAACAGATTTAGGTAATTGTGTGTGTGTATATGTGTACATATACCTGTGTGCCGCTACTGATGGTGCAGCTTCTGTTTTAGGAATAAAGTGCGTCTACCTTACTGCAAAGTGGTGGTGACTTTTGACACTTTTCACTTTCACTGAGAAGTGCAGGATGTCGGTACTAAAATGAGGCGGCCTGTAGAACCTGGCAAAAAAAATATTCTGACTGGGCCTTTATTTAGTCTGCAACTTTTTCAGATTTTGTCACGTTGTCGACGTATTTTATCGGTGTCTTGTAGGTTGTAGCGCTGCAAAGTGGAACTGAAATGCGAGGTGGGAGTAAAAAAAGTTTTTTTTTTTACTAATCAAAAAACGTGAAAATGAGGCTCAGAATTTATTTATTTATTTTGGTGATGAAAAATCGATCCCACAGTGAAACGTAGCGGTGGCAACATTATCATCAGAGATGCTTATTTACAGCAGAGAGACGGGGAAGATGGAAAGGGGCTGCAAATTATTTAGACCTAAACTGTCAGGGCCACAACTGATTGATTTAAAGGACACACTTTTCAGACTAATATTTGTTAAAATAATTTTTTAAAAAAACATGACACCAAAAATTAGTTTTGCCAATGCCAGATTTTGATTTTCATTTAATCAAAAAGATTTGTCCGCCACTTTTCACAAAATGCAAATTTCACTTTGGATTTGTTTTCATCAGAAAAGTAAGAACATGAAATTATTGGCTTTATTTACTTAAATTAACAATTATTCTAACTGCTAATTTCATATGTTTCCAGTGACATTGAGTCATCCATGATCATGTTTCTTCAGCGTGTCGGGTTGGAAGTTTTCTTTACCATAACCCTAATCCTTAACTCCATGAGATTAAAGATGCATGCTGGCTGGATCACTGGAAATAGTGAATTATTCCTATTATTATTTCCAGTCAGATCAGTCATGTTGGAGGACTAAATTAATAATTTTAAACCTAATCCACACAACAAACACAAACGTGTGTCGGCTTCGCAGTTCTACTTTGAAAACATCATTGATAACTGGGGGGGAAAAAAAACAATTCAGGAAAATCACTGAATGCAGCAGTCAACATTTCTACGCTGACTGCTGTAATGTTAAAAGCAAAGAAAAACTATGAACTTTCATACTTTTAAGAGCAAACTATCTAAATATTTCCACTTTTTATGTATTGATGGCAGAATCGGTCGTGTTATACGCCAAAAAGAAAACACACGAGGGACTGACTTTGAAGCTCATTTACTTATTTGTATTTATTTATTTGCCCCAGAAGCCGTTGAGGCCGGTCTAATGAGCCCTGGCACCGGGTGAAAACGTGGCTTATCGCGGGTGAAGTTCTGTTCTCCGGGCGAACAGGGTGGCAGCCCAATCCCTGCCCACACTAACAGGATTGGGACGGTTGTGAGAATGGAATTAGCTAATCAAGGAGAACATGTCATCCCAAAGCCTCATCCAATCACCATCTTATGTTCCTCTTAATGGGATCTGGTTGAAGGGTCTGAATCAGGGGTGTGGGGGCCGCGTATGGGACAACCAGGCCTGAGGCGGGGCCGCACGGTTCGTGGAGACGGGACGTTTAAACGAGAAACCCCGAAGTCTGCGTCCGTTACCGGGAGCGGGACAGAAGGAATCCTTACTTTGATTAGGCCTTCCTGTTCAGCTTAACTGTGACCTCACATGATACAGTTTGGCTCAGACGCATCCTGTTCTTAAAAAAACACAAATAAAAACATGTCGTAGTCTAGAATATTGTGATGAAAATAGGGCCTTATTAGCCAGCAAATTCAATTTTGATTTACAAAACAAAAAAAACAACATACTGTCACCTTCCTTTTCTGCCAAAACAGATTTTTTTTTCTTTTTTTTTTGTCAAATAAAAAAAAAATTGGGACTGTGATGCTATTTTTGTTGGTTTTCAGTAGCTTCTGTTAAAAGCCTGGTCCTTCAATCAGTTCAGATTCTCATATACTATCTTAAATAAAAAAGACAAAAAATTGAGTTACAGTGCAGACGCTTGTCTTTCGCAAGATATTGGCATTAAAAAAAGTTGCCAAACTTGCTACAGGATAGATAATATTGCTATTCATTTTGGTTTTGCATCGCTATTACCTTTAAGCAAGAAGAAAAAAATAACATCTTAGATCCTTAAGAGGAAAATTCTCAACAGTAATAATCAGAGCAAAAAAAAATAATCAATGTTTCTGAAAAAAATATCACCAAGCAAGATTAAAATTATGTTTGTTATGCCATTTAAAATCTTCAAACGTGTCATAAAAAGTGGGGGAAAAAATGGGACCAGATCTAAATGCATGTGTATTTCATTCTCATCTCAAGTTGCTGCGTCGTCTCTTCCTCCTGGCTGCCACAGTAAGCCGTCTTCCCCCTAAACTCAATCAGAAAGGTTTAGAGGGCTGATTCGATTAGCATAAGCAGCTGGGAGTAGTTAATGGTCTTTGCTGGTGTTGATAAGTAACACTGACTAATTGGCCCGGGCCGGCCGCAGAGAACCGGCTCACAGGAACAGACTGTGGCTTCAGAGACAGACAGCGCTGGGTGTGTGAGATGCTGAGGCTCGGATGCCATGAAGAGAGAATCTGGATGGTCAGACTTTAACTGAAGGACGGGATTTGATGATGCTCAGGTAGGACTGAGATTTTTGGCAGAAATGTGTTTGTTTTCTAGATTTTCTGTCTGATTTTTACCACTAAATTTCTGATAATGTAGATCAAGGTTTTTCACAGCAAAAATACAAAATTGTACGCTTGTTTACTTACTTACTTAAGTTCTTGGTCTTGAAATAAGACAAAAATTACTTCAAACTCAACTTTTCATCTAGAGTCGCAAAATAATTAGCAAGGATTGGAAAGCCTGAACTTAAAAACTAAGCTGTTTTCTGTCCAGCAGTCATGGAAGATGATCTGAAATGTATTTCCAACCTATTCACTTTAAAGCTAAATAAAATATCAGCAGTGATTTTTCCTCCATTTATCAAAGATTCACTTGCAGATGTGAATCTTCAAGTTAACCTGCAATTGCAAATGTCAGCAACTGCTTTTTTTCTAAACAGAAAACTAAATCATAATAGAAATCTTGCAAGTCAGTACATTTTTCAAAAACAATTATAAAAAGCATTTTCTGATATTTTCTGTCATTTTTTCTGCTGATCTTTCAGCTCATGCGCAGCAGTTGTTTTGTTTGTTTTTTTTTTTCAATATCTACATGCTCCCTCAGATTACAACAGACCGGATTAATTATACGCAGTTCTACGTTACGACGCCACCTGGTGACATCTTTGAATAGATGCTTGGAACAAATCAATGCATTGATGTGTCATTAGTTTCTTCAGATAAATGGAAACTAATCTCAAGTTATCTTTGGGCATGAAGAGGAACGATCTAGAGTCAACACTCAGCCAGCATAGCTGAAAACTAGAGATCAGTCAGAGTCTCTGAAGACTCTGACCTGAGCCTTCAGAGCCACATAAAGACAGTTGCAAAATCTTCTGCCACCTGAGGAACATTTCCAAGATTAGGGGACTAATGACCCAGTAAGAGAAACTAGAATCTAGAGAAACTCATCCATGCGTTTATCTTTACTTGCACTGATAACTGCAATAGCATCCTCACAGGTCAGCATAAAAAAACCCCCCAAACCTGCAGCTGATCCAGAACGCTGCTGCTCACGTTCTCACTAAAACCAGGAAGATAGAGCACATCACTCCAGTTCTACAGTCCCTACTGTGGCTCTCTGGAGCTCAGAGAATAGACTTTAAAATGCTGCTGTTAGTTTATAAATCACTGCTTAGCGCCACAATACATGAAAGATCTACTGCCGTTTGCATCCAGACCCTTTAGCTCTTCTGGTTCTGATCTCTGCCTCCCCAGAACCAGAACCGACCATGGAGAGGCACCACTCAGCTTCTATTTGCCACAAATCTGGGGCAAACTTCCAGAAAACAGCAAAACAGCCGAAACACTGAGATCCTTTAAATCGAGGTTAAAAACCAAACCTGTTTAGAGTTGTCTTTAATATTAACTTGAAAATGATTCATTTTCATCAGTTTTCTTTAGTTTCCTTTATTATGACATTGCACTGAACTCATTTTTTTTTTTTTACATATATTTTCATCATGTAGATCAATATGCAGCACAAACTTCTCTTTCCATAAAACAAAATATTTGAAACATTTTCTCGCCCGTGACGACAAATATTTGCTAAACCGAGTCACCCCGAGACAACAGCATCGATTTTCCAAACTAATCGCTGATCAGGCGTCCAAATGGATCGACTCTGATTAGCAGAACAGGATTACCATTTGTAATGCAATCTTCTGTAACGAGATACTGTGTTGTTTGTCAGGGTAGATTATTCGAATAACCGTTTTGTCTGTATCTCAAATTTACCAGCGTCAGCATGAGTCGGCACGCCTTCGCGCCCCTCTCAGCCAGACCCCCGGCGGCCTACCCACCGATGGGACACCAGGACAGAAATGTAAGGAGATGAATTTTTATTTTTTTCTATTTTTTTTGTTTTTTAAATTGGAAGTCATATTTGACAGTCCTGTCGGTGCTTCGACCCAAGTGCCACCGAAACGGGTCATCTTTTCCATCTTTCCGGTTCGGCCTGCAGCCTCCGGGACGAACACAGAGGCCGTACTTTGACTGGACCTTTCGCCGAGCAGCACAGAAGTCCTCCAGAGCCGCAATTAATCGAAGACACTAGGATCGAATCAATACGCTACATGTGTTTTTTGACACATATTCAAAATGGATATGCACACAGAACTTTTCTTTTCACTTCTTTTTTTTTCTCTTTTACGTCAATAGCTAAGTCAACCATTTCTAATAGGCAGGACTGAGTTATAAAACTACAGATCCAGTGGGTTATAAAATTAGGGTTAAATTGGTTAAAAGAAAATGTTTATGTAGAGATGCCTTTGATTTAAAACTAGCATAGCAGTTAGCTCATTTATTTTTTTCCCCCAGATAAGAAGAAGAAGAAGCAGCAGTTGTCTACATGTCTATATTGCATGGAGGATTTATTACCACAAACAACTCAAGGTATGTAACTTTATGTATTTTTCAATGTAAAAAAAACAAAACAAAACACACACACATATGATGAAGTTTAAATGTCAAAAAAGTGCTGATGGACTGGTAACAAAATCACAGCTGGATTACAAATTATTTTTGAAAATATTGCAATAATTTAAAGAAAAAATTTTTTATGCTTGTATGGCAAAAAGAAGAAAAAAAAAATCACAAATTTTTTATTTTTTTTATGGTGGACTTGACAGAAAATGCATCAGAAAGCCCACAGTCTTCCTCAGGAGACGGTGATTAAGTTCCCAATCAGAAACCTGCTGGACCCAGAACAGCCTGAAGAACCGCAGCCCTCCTCCAGACGCCCATATTTAGGTGAGTATAATCCTGAAATGCTCACTGCCACTAAAAGTGTTTTTTTTTTTTTTTAAAAAACGTACTCTTCTCCGTCTGCTTTTAGATTCTGCGTTTAGAAGCACAGCGGGGAGAGAAAAAGCAATAAATGCCAGCCACACACCTGTTACATCTACACCTGCTTTCCTCCCCAATGAGAAAAAGGAGCTGGAGAGACCCAAGAGCTGCCAAACCAACCCGACGAGCGGCTCCCTCCACAGGAAGAGGCACCTGGAGGCCTGCAGCTCCGACGGCGTGAAGAGGCTGAAACGGGGAACGGAAGACGAGCGGCCCGGCCCGTCTTTATTCACCGCACCTTTTGCAGACCCTTCCACAAGCAGGATGCAGGAGCAGCCAACGGGCATCAGCGGCTTGCGCGCATCCTGTTGCTGCAGATGCATCTCTTACCCGGCTGCAGAGCTGCATCCCTACCAAACTGCATCGTGGGAGCAAACGTGGAGCCACAGAGTGGACGTCCACCTGAGGCAGAAAGTCTTCAAAGAGTATCTCTGTGAGAGGTTTCCGCCCACGTTGGCACCTCGTGTTTATTCTCCTCTGGACTCTGTTTACCTTCCAGACCAGAACACGCTCCCGTCGTTTCTGTCCCTGCTGTAGAGCATAGTTCTCATTCTGGGTTTTTTTTCCTCTGGACTTCTGAAAACCACAGAGCTGATCGTTTCTGCAACACAGAATGCTTGTAGTCCTTAATCTGCTCTGTAAATGTTGTGATGACAAATGTCATTTCTCTAAAAACCAGGTTTCTACAATGGTATTTTAAAGCAATAGAGAGCCAAAAAAATCTTACTTTTTCTTTTTTTTTTTTTAAATAGTCTCAGAAATTTTCTAGAAAAAGTTGGAAATTTGCTACTAAACAAACTTTGACATTTCCGAGTTTCAAAAATTGAGAACTTTCAACCATTGAAATTTTCACGTTTCTCCTAGAAAATTTCTAGAATTTTTTTATTTTGAGGATCTACAATGGCCTTGATACGCCATCGTAGTTTCTTATTCAGTTTTAATTTGCTTTAAAATAGCACTCTTAAGTTGTGAAGAAACCCATGTGCAGCTGGCTAAGGACACAAATATTAACCAGGAATTCCCATGCATTGCATTTCTTGGGCTTTTTCTTGTTTTGTTTTTTTTTATTTGATGGAGTACAATTTTAATACAGATATTCTGTTTGTTTTTTAAGCCCAACCACTCAGCTCACAAATCCTCCTAGCATAAGGCAAAAACTAATGGAGAAACTAGCAACTATCAAAATGAAACCCGCAGACTTATTAAGAACCACTTGAAAAGACTAAAGTAATTTTGCTACTTAACTGTAGCAAAATGTAAAGAAATTGGAAATGGCTTAAAACATTTGCGCAGTTCAATAAATAAGTTCTCATCACAAATAAATTACCTCCTTAAGAAAAATTGAGTGTATTGAATTCTTTTTTTTTTTTTTTTTAGTTGGAATCCAATTCTCATTTTACAAAAAGTACCCAATAGTTAAAATATTTCAGTGCAACAGAGCAAAAAATAATAATAAAAAAAAATGCTTCTATAAATATACAATATTTGACCATGATATGAAAAATAAAATCTTTAGATGAGCAAATATCTAAAGAATATTTTGACATAGGTGCTTAACTATAGCAGTGCATTTTCCGGCTTTGTTCATAGAAGCGCAGCCTGACATCTGGACAATAATAATCTGGACAATGACATGCCCGACAATAAAAGTAGTTTTAAAATGGAATGGGTCACTTTAGGGGAAAAGCAGCTTTCTGCACTGGGCAGAAAGCTTCCACTAAAAATAAAACTGTCAGCTTTCTGCTGTCAGCTCCAAGGCTAAAACAAAACAAACAACAAAAAAAAAAAAGCGGCGCTACATAACAGTCTCAGCTGGACATTTCCGAGCAATTAAACCACGTCCATCCCGAGACCCCTCGCGACTTCTGTCAGAGCCTGGACGGCACCAGAAGTACTGCCGCCGTCGTCCTGCGATGTTCCTCCGGGCTCGTCGTCGATGTGAGGAATGGTCGTCATCATGCAGTAGACCGGGGAGTCTGCTCCTCTGGGGCTGTGCTGGGACGACGCCTCCTCCCCTCCGGAGAGGTCTGAGGAACATGAGGAAGAGGAGCTGGAAGAGGGCGAGGAGGAACCGGCGGGGGAGCTGCGGCCGCTCTCCGGGGCGACGGCGGCTTTCTTCTTGGAGCTGTTGGCTCTCTGACTTTGCCGAAGGTTCCGTGGCTTTTCAGCCATGTTCTTCATGATCTCCTTCGTCACCTCGACAGTCTCAAAGCGCACCATGTTTACTTTTAGGAAGCCGTCGACGTCCTTCCTGTATCTGTGTGCAAACCATGTTATTGATTAGCCTAATTGTACTGCAGCAGCTTTCAAGCATTAAAGCAGCAGTTGGTGACTTTTCTAATATTTTTTTTCTACATATTTGCAAAAATTTTCACAATGTCGTGAGACAGGATCTGTGAAAATAGAACAGGCTGTTCTACCGGTGGCCCTACTGCTATCTGCAGAGATACAGTCAGTCAGAAACGACCAATCAGAGCCAGGAGGAGGGTCTTGGTGCTGTCAATCAGGCTAATGTAAGCTGCTCACACCGTCCACCATGCTCTCTGCTAGGTTAGCTTGTTTTTTTGCTTTTCCACAGAGGTTTTCTTTCATATTATACTGTAACAAGTGACAGTTTTACCAAAAATTAAAAAAAGTTTATAAAAGCTACATACTGCAGCTTCAACAAATAACCCATTTTTTAATAGTTGAAGTCTGAGCTGCTTTTTAAAGCTTGATCCAAGCTCAAACCTTTCGATTGTTTTTTCACATTGCAGTTTATTGCATCAGGATTTTATCTGACAGAGGAAAACAAAAATAATTGATGGTAAAAGCACCAGAAAATAAAATCACATGTACAAATATTCCTTATAATAGAGAACAGTCAAGGCAGAATCATGCAGTGGGCATGATTAAAGGCACATTCAGCTAAATGTTTACCTGAAGCGTGAATGCCCAGAGGGCCACTTCAGCTCGTGTTTCTTTCGGAGGTGAAGCGTGAGCGTGTAACACCAGGAGAAGACCTTATCACAGATGTGACACTTATATTTCGACATCCCGCCAGCCTGTTGGCCAAAAGTCAATCATTTTAATAAAATATCTTAAAAATGTGTCATTGTGTGAGCTTACGCACGGTCGACGGACCTCGTGAACTCTCTTGAAGTGGTGGTTCACGGTTTGCAGCGTGTAGCAGGAATAATCGCAGCCCTCCACTGTGCAGTGATACACGGTACCTTCATTGTGAACGTCTGTGTGCTTCTGGAGATCACGTTGGTTTTTAAACCTGTCATTAAGAAAAAAAATTTTTTAAATTAACACAGCTTTAAAATGAGCCCGAATGGATTAGGAAACCGACCTTTTACAGCAAGAAATGTCTGTGAAACATTATAAAACAGGCATGTTGGGACAAAATGCCTTCGTTATACTTCTTTTCTGAAAAAAACTTACTATCATTATATTGGCTAATAAATAAATGTCCTTGACTATAACATTGTTTTATGATTGCTTTGAGTAAAAAGCAAAACTGACTAATAAATGTGATTACTTGAAACGCCCTGTTGCACCTTCACCACAGCAAGACAAAAGAAGAAATCTTCCCACCGCAGAACGACGAGGATCAGTTTTGGACGTCTACCTTTTGTCACAGAAGTCGCAGGGAAACGGTCGCTCGTCACAGTGGCGGAAGCGGATGTGGATCTTCAGAGCTGCTAACGTAGTGCAGGTCATATCGCAAAAGGGACACTTGACCTGATTCACTGCGAACCAAACAGACCCACAGTTTTTACAAACGACTCCCAGCAGGACTATTTACGGTGTGCTAACACGTTTAGCGCTTCTATTCTGTCACTCAAAACTGGGCCAAACAGGTTTTACAACTAAAATCACCAAAAATGTTGTGATTTATTTTGTTTTTCTACCTACTCAACAATACACTAATCATAAATAATTTTATTTAAACTATGTTTTTTTTTTTGTAGAAATAGGATCATAGAATCCAAACTTTGTCATGGAGAATTATTTTGGGCCCAATTGAAGAAAACTGAAAAAAATCAAATAAAATTCTATTCTTCTTGGTAATAAAAACAAGATCCAGATCAGGCTTCACTTGAAATTTACTTGTATTTAGTCTTATTTTAATACAGAAGATTTGGGTGCACTAAGGTGTACTTTACAGCATAAGCTAATGAGAAGATGAGGTCCTTGTTACCATGACAATACAAGAAAACCAGAAAGCTTGGAGGACATGACCACTTCGTATTTCATCTACCAGTTTTCTCAGTAGACTTTGATTTAAAAGTCATAGTTAGGCAAAACATTTCAAGTATGATTCATCTCATAAAATAACCATTATTTGGTAATAAACTGATGGCTGTTCTTTTACCGTGCTGTCGAATGTGATCCCTCAGGAGCCTCTCACTGGGAAAAGCTTTGCCACAATGTTCACACACAAGGGATTCTGATTCAATTAGAGTAAAAAAAAAATACATTAGCAAATACATGGCATCCCTGAAAACATTTCAAACGGTGTGTCCCCACCTATGGGCTCCGCCTGCCTCTGGAGGTGGTCGAACAGCTTGGTGTTGCTGGAGAACATGCTGCCGCAGGTGGGACAGGCCACCAGTCGCTCCTGAGTGTGGCTCCGCATGTGCTCCCTCAGACGGTACCTTATCTTGAAGAAGGCGTCGCACCCTGGGACGGAACAAAGAAGGGGCGGTTAGAGCGTCGATGCGGCAACACGGCGACCGACGACGACTCCCACCCCGTCCTACCCGCCCAGCTGCAGAAGAGCGCCTGCTGTTGGGAAAGGGACTGCTGCTCGGCACTTTCTACGTGGTTGTCCACGTGGCGGTAGAACCACTCGGGATTGTTAAAAGTGCTCTGCAAAAAAGATTTTTAAAAAGGGCTCTTAATAATAACCAATGATCGTTAAACAAGCAGCGAGTGCCACTGAGGAAAAACACCCACGTCGCAATGCTCCCACTGGCACACGTATCCCTCGGAGCCCTCTGGCACCAGGTTGTGGCTGTGCGCGCCCTGGTTGCAGCCGGGGAGGTCGGGGCGGGACTTCAGCAGCTGCGAGCCAATGAACTTGAGTTTCCCGTGGTAGTTGTGGAAGTAGGCATGAACCTCCAGCTCCGTGGGGCTTCCCATGGAAAGGAACTCGCATCCGCTCCACAGACAAGCAAACTCATCTGAAGAGAAACAGAGAGCAGCAATTAAAAAGGTGGCGTCAGCACATCTGCATGTTAAATTTTCCCCTAAAATATCATACTAATTAAAAGATACGAAGGTGTTATGCATTTTTAACACCTGCTGTAAATTATCTCAGAAAAAATTTCCTTATTTTTTATTTTTACACATTATAGTTAAAAAACAGCCAGAATAAGAATCTGCTTGTATAAAAAAGTAACATTTCACCACAGAAAAGCTTGTTTAACTTTAATAAAATGCACATAAACATGTACATAGGGGGTTTTTTTGGGGTTTTTTTTAAGTGTGCTGATGTTTACGGGCGACTTGAATAAACAGAATTTTCCTCAGAGTAAGATAAGCATTTATTTATCCACCTGTCTAATTTATCGTCCAGCAAAACTTGTTTTCCTGACCGGCTTACCGATACGCAAAACTTAAGTACATTTTGTGGGAACAAAACAAAAGGAGGTTTACGGACAAAAAGACCACATGTGTGTAAAAAAAATGGAGTATTGCCACAGGACAAAGTGACTCATAAACAACACAGATTCCCAAGGAACAGCTCTACAAATAGCTGGCATATTTTTGCAAGATCTGTTGCTTGTCTGTTAAAAAAAATAACGTACAATTCAGTAGCATTTAAAAAAAAAAAAAAAATATTTACAAGCAAGACTCAACATGTTCTTTAAGCTTAATTTTTTTTTTAATCGAAATGTTAAAACAAGTTCCCTTTTTGATGATATTCTTATTTATTTAGATGCAATAATCTCCAGTTTTAAGTAGAGGTTTCCAACATGCAGTCAGACGCACCCAGCTCCTCCAGGGCGTCCTTGTCTCCCAGATAGTCCCTCAGGTGCAGGGCCATGTGGTCGCTGAGCTCCTCCATGCTGTGGCCCCTGAAGGTGCAGGAGTCCCACTCGCAGTCCACCTCGAAGCTCTCCAGCCTCTTCGTCGTCATCATGATAAGCGATCGGTGCTCCTCGGACGCAGCTGAAAACAGTCGCCCCACTTTTACTTTCAACAACAACAACAAATCTCCAACACCTTCGAAATTAATCCAACAGGAAATGAGTCGCTGTTTGAACCAATTATTAGTTACGTTACGTCGAAATTTGGCTAACAGTTTCATAACCGTCGCTGAAGTTGGAATAAGTTACCATATTTGTGCTTTCTTCTTCGTTTTTTAATAAAAAGACGCGAGACGTTTCTAATACAGTTTCAGTGGAGTTATGAAACGCGGGGCTCCTTTATATTTCTACATAAATCTTCAGCAGCTCTTACTTCTCGGTTACTCCTTCTTCTCCTTCCCTCCTTGCAGCTTGTCTGCTTTGTTTACTTCCTGTTTCGGCACGAAAACGGAAGTGGCTCTTCTTCGTCGCTCCCTCGGATTGAGTCGGGCTCGTACCGCCAGCGACTGTCCTCCGTCATTAAACGACCCCAAATGTCACGCAGGGACACGGCACTTCTTTAAGTGGAGAACTCAGGCCCCGTTTTCCTAGTTTTGACACTTTTATTTTGTTAGAGTAAAAAGCTTTTTGCCACTTCCTCCCACATGAAGCTAAATACGCTTTAGAACTTGTTTAGGTATGTATTATTTATATCAGTTTTCACCTACCTTTTAAAGGTTGTATGATATTTAAACATAAAAAAAATATTTAACATTTCAAACCTAAGAACATAAAAACAATACTAGAATAATGTTTGCAAGAGTTTCACCACACCTTCTTTATTTATAGTTTTTAAATGCCTTCAGTTAAGCACAAAGTGTCATATTTCTGGCAAATTTCGGTTTAAAAGAGTCTTGGACAAGCTGATTTTTCTGACAAGAAAATCTGGACTGGCCCAACCTCTCTGACTTGGATCTGGTAGAGAATTGTTGAAGGTGGCTGAAGAGCTGAAGATTAGCCCAATGGCATGAGGTCTTCCTACATCACAAAGAGGATAAATCAAAATACTAGTGGAAACTTGCAGAAATCCTAAAAATAATTCTAAAGCTGTAATATTAGCACTGCAAATATGGGGAAGAGTATACAGTATGTATAGCATGCCACCTTTAAAAAAAAAAAAAAAAATCAAAATAGAAATACTTTAAAAAAAGAAACATTTATACAGATTTGGATGTTTTTTTAGTAATCTATCGTGAGATCTCTGTTTATAGTAAACAAACTTCTTGTTTTGCATCAAACTTTTCCAGAGGTATGAATAACTTTATTGACCTGGCATAGGCACTTTCATCATTTTAATGTGTTAGTAAGGATGTGACAAATTTCTAGAAATATGAAATTAAAGATAATTAAAGAAAGAAAAGAAACTCCTCTTTCAAATGGAAGCTGAAGATGTGTACTTTAATTATCAATCTAATATTATTTTTTTAAAAAGCTGGACCCTAAAACTAGCTATATTCTTCTAAGGGCTCCATATCCTCCAAAATCCTGCCCTGTTATAAAGATTTATCTTTAAACACCACACATATAACCTGTTTTCCAAATGACTGCCTTTTGTTAAAAGGCATTTACATTTGCCTTTTAACAAAAAGGCAAATGTAAATGCAAAAAGTGAACAATATATTCAAGAAAACTTGAATGTATTCAGGTTTTACATTTGTTACATCTGGAGCAAAATGTAACTAAAATGCACCTTTTTAGTTACATTTTTGCTCCAGTGTTAAGAGTTTGGAGCTCATAAAAAATACACTTAATCCACAGAAACAGGAGTTGCGAGTGAGCAATTCTACACATCTCCACTAGAGGTCAGAATTTGCTGGCATCAACACCACCAAAGCAAGCCTGATGAAGGATTGTAGCTGTTCAAAGTCTTCCAACTGAACACATTCAGATAGTGTAAAAAAAAAAAAAAAAAAGGTTTACTTAAAGGCTGATTGTGCTACAGCGCAATTATCCATACTGAACAGTAGTTGCATTTGTGTTTTAGTTCATAAACCATCGGTCATCTTTGACTGACCGGACATCAGGATGCTGTTTTCATATTCACAGGTCACACGGGTTGGTTTCCTTCACATCTTTCATCCTGAACACTGTCGAACTGCAACTGAACACGGAATAAGATGAAACCCTAACCAAGCAGACGAGAGCCATCACTCAGTTCATATTTAATATTTCATGGTGCTCTGCAAAACAAGGCCCGTAAGTGCTGAATTATTAATAGATTTTTTTTTGTCTGGATGGCTTGATCACTAAAAAGTGACTACCTGCATGCAAAGGGAGGAAGAACATGATCTCCTTAAGGTTCTGTTTCAGGTTTTTTCCTTTTGTTTCTCAAACAAGTGACAATGCTTCAGCTTGTCTGATGGCTCAGGAGCTCGGCTTATAACGCATTTATTTATTTATTTTTTTCAAAAAACTAACAATGCTGAATTGCTGAAATATGTTGACATGTTTTTTCTTACCATTATTAAAGTAAAAATGGAAAATGCAATGAATAGAAGTCAAAGAAATGTTATGCTTGAAACGAGGTTTTATAAAATATTCCCCCAAATCTAACAAAACAACAAAAACGTTCTTTACTTGATTAAAATAAAGTACATTTTAATACAGATTCCAAGCATTTTTGTTATATAAATGTATTTGTATGTACAAATGAAAACAATTTGTCTTATGTTAACCCATGTGTGAATTTTTTTCCATGTCACATTTACGCACGAGCAATAATTCACAAAACTGGAGTCTGCGCCATTATTTTAATTCAGTTCATTCAGAGCAAGCTGAGGATACAAGCACAAAAAAAGAAAGAAAGAAAAAAAAGAATCACAACACATCTGCAGCCTTATGACATCGTCACTGCCATCTGGTCCGGAGCTGCAGTGGTCCAGACCCCACGGCGTGAAGGATGAGAGAGATAGCACCAAGGTGTTAAGAGTGCAGAGCAGCACTTCTGGTGGATCTTGTGATCTTAGCGGGCGGCAGGCTTGAAGGAGATCAGACACGGAAACAAGCTTTCCAAATCACACACGCAAGCTCACACAGAGAAGCAGAAACTTTCAGCAGCATTTCAAAGAGCTGAGCTTGAAGTCCTGGCCCATTTCTTACCCTTAAACACCTGGAGAGATCGGCTCGTTCACTAAGATAGCGATTGTTTTTATTTTTCCTAAATGAGCTCAACTATGTACTCACAACTTAGAGGAGTGTGTGGCGGCCAACGCCATAAAATATTGAGTTTTTCCAGAAACCAATCAAAGGAACCTGTTTGCATTTAGATCAAAAGAAACATTTTTCAGAGTGAAACCATAAATGCCGGTGTGGTTATTTTTACAGCAGTACCAGCCACTAATCAATGAGATTACTAGTTAAATGTATGTCTTGTTGTGAACAGAATCTATTTCTACTCATGCATTATACTTGAAAAAGGTATCTCACCTACACATTTATCTTTAAAGGCTCCATTTACAAGCTAGAGTGCAACTGTGACCGCGTACAGTCTGCCACTCAACCAAAAGAAAGGTCTTGCATGCAAGCTGTAGCAATTACATTACTACAGTTAATTGAATTTCCCAACAACCAACTGGATTACGCCAGATATCACCCGGAACAATAAAATTAAAACCAGGACCAAACAGCGGAGGCACTGTAAGTAAGAAACCAGAAAAATCAGGCATTTTCGCAAAAAAAAAAAAGAAGAAAAGAAAACCACTCACGTGAAAAAAGAATCTCCTTGACATAGTTTTTTTTAAAAAAAAATACAATTATGTCAGTACTTAACTTAGTAATCATCCATTCAGAGAGAAGAAACAAACGCCCTCTGAGACATATGTCAGTGCTGTGTAAAAGTCTTCAGCCATCCCTCACTTCATCATACCCTCGTCACACTGTTGCGTTTTAAAGCTGCATGAATATATGAATATATTTGAATAAATAATGTTCACCTTTCTGTGCATCTGATACTGTAGCACACATCTCCAACAAAGAGCCTGTCTCATAATTTTTGAACGCATCAAAATGACCCGATACGTTGTTATCTAAATTATTTTTCATCTCAGGCTCTGACATGCAGACGCTCTGTCTGCGCCAACGAAGATGAACTGGTTTTCATATGCCGGAAGCTTGGAGTTGGATCTGTTTTTGATTAATTTTGATTAATTTTAATTTTGATTAATTCGAATTATTAGATGACTAAGAGGCACTCATTTGGCGAGTAACAAGCGTCAGACTTTCAACCCAAGATGGCCAGTCAATCATGGTAAAAAAAATTACAAATAAATAGGTTAAAGGTTAAATAGGTTAAACTTGCAAACATACATGGCAGGATAAGAAACAGTATGACAGCAGCTTTAACTTTCTTGAGTTTTTTAAAGCAGGTTTGAGCAAACGTTCTCCAGACTTTGTATCCACCTTTTTCATCAGTGACTACTTTTTCACTTATTTTTTTATGATACGTCATAGTTTGTTTTCAAACTGGCCCTCAGATCATGTAAGCATAAAAGAGTTCCCTAAGTTAGGCAATTCACCTGTGTTGTGTTAACAAGTACCAGTCAGTGGAACAAAAATAACTGAGGCAAATCATTTTGTTTCTTTTTCGTTAGCTACAGCCAGCCTTATGCTGGCAAAATCTGGAATTTTTTTTTCTCTGCATTTTGAAAATTAAACTAAAGCAGTTACAAGTTAAAAAAAAAAAAAGACTAAAAATTTAATAAAAAAAAAAAGTGGCACTCAAAAAAAGGACTACTTTAAAAGGTGAGGTCCAAAAAGGAGATCCTTGAAAAGTCTGGAGAAATATGGCTTGAAACCTGCGCAAAAGTCGGGACTGTTTTAAGGCAAAATTTAAACGTAACGAGGGCTAGCTCTGGGTTTTTGTCACAACACTGTACAAGCACTCTTATGTCTCTGTTTTTGTTTTTTGTTTTTGTTTTAGTTTAATGTCAAGTGGAACTCATATGTGCAAATTATGTGCTCAATAATAGAAAAGCGGTTCTGTGCGCCGGAATACAAAGGAGTCACAAACATTCACACGTTCACATACGGCTTACAGTGAAACTATTTGCATTATCCTAAAAGCTCAGCGTCATTCAAACGTGATCCTACGCGTAAACCTGACAACAGGTGAGGAGATGAATGAAAGAGGAAGAAAATGATTTTCTCTGTGATGTCGTCACACACCTAAAAAGCGTACGAGTTGACCCCTTTCTAATGTTTGGCCTCAGCCAGTCTGTTGCTGATCTCTTTGCTCTTCTTCGTCACCGTTCCCTCTGGCGTGGTTTCGGCTGTGTTCACAGACGGTTTCTTCTTGGCCAGCTGGGAACCAGGGATCTGCTTCTCCTTAGCTTTTTTCATCATCTTCCCGGTCGTTGTTGTCGGCGCCTTTTTTGGTTTGGTGCGAGACGTTGGTTTGTCCACCTGGAAAAGAGAAGATGGGTTTAAAAAATAAATAAATATGAGGATAAAGCTCACAGCACTGACCTTTAGTCTGAAAAAAAAAAAGAATGGCTACGTTCACACGGCAGGGCTTGATCCTCGATTCCTAATTTTTTTTGTGGCCATTTCATATTATCGAGTAGTGTGTCCGCAATCAGACTTTTGTTGTGAACAGTTTACGACCCCAAACGCGCAAAAAAAAAATATCGTAGACTCTATTTATAAAACTAATGGGTCTGTTGATCAATTTTGAAGTTGCTAAGCTATGGCAGCTGGAAATATTGTCACAAGATCACAACAAGATGAAGAAGTGCAATTGAAAGGAGGCCCAACTTCTGTAGAGAAATCTGTTTAATGCGTAGTCAGTGTAGTGGTGGGATTGCCTTGTGATGACACATAATTTCACAATTTAAGTCTCAGCCATTGTTCACGTTTGGATTTACCGCGTCTGGCTTCGTCTGGCGCCAAATCATGAAGCAGGCCTCAGATCAATGACGTAAAAAACGTATAAAATACGACATGGATGTTCAGTCCGCAGAGGCTTTAGAAACTATAGAATATGGAAATGGCACAAATAAGATTTTTTTAAGGGTGGGAAAAGATCGTAGTTGGGCTGCTCAATCGGATATTTGCAAAAAAAAAAAATAAAATCAGATTTGGGTTGAATTTGCCTGCTGTCTGAACGAAGCGGATGATGTCTGGGTTTTAAACCGAAGCTAGAGACAGCTGCTGTTTATCTTAGCTTAGTATGATGGTTCAAAATGGACAGTGGATCCTCTCAGTACTTCAAAGTTTCTGTTGTTTCCTGTTGCCAGGGAATATTGTCCAATAAAACAACCGGGCCATTTTTTGTGACTTGGTTTTTACTGTCCTTGTTCCCTGATGAAATAAATGCACTCAAACTAAAGTTGTAATTTTTCCAAATTTTTCAACGTGAGATTAACATGCTACAAAAACCAAATCACTGTAAGGCTTTTACCAAATTACAAGTAAAAAGAAAAAAAAGAGAAAATGTAAGATATTTAGTTCTTTATTATTATTTTTTTTTTAATTTGTTGAAATATTGATATCTACTCTTATTTTAAAATTTATATTGTTGATTTAATTTCACTTAAACAGAAACAAAACATATTTTACTTATGAAATAATAGCAACAAACTGTTAGGACACCATGCTCCTAGTTTTAGCGCCTAAGCTGAAAACTTTTCAGAGATTTTTCTTGCAGCCTTCTGCCATCAGCCTTTTATTCTAAGATAACATGATACCACAGACATGTCTGCATGTAAGTTACTAAGTGAAATTTTGAGTACAGCGAGATATTCAGCTGCTGGCTTTAGCTTTACATTTAAAAATGATTTTTTGGGGGGGAAAAAAAGAAATTTTATTCTTCTTCCTAAACATTAAAAAAAAAAAAACACTGAGCACATTGTTCAAAATGTGCCTAAAACATTACTATTATTAGAGTAAAAATCCCATTTTTGCATGCAAACATACATACCTTTTTTTTTTTACCCTTCCTCTTAAAATAATGCCTCCTTATGGCAAAGGTGATGTATAGAAACGTGGTTAGTGCCGTTAGAAAGGAAAAAGCACAAAAGTATTTGTGCCTTTCTTCCTACATAATGGTAATTCATGCAGTCTCTTTTTAAAAAAAAAAAAAAAAACAGTTTTTAATTGAACAACACATCAGAAATTGAATGTTAGTCTTATGGCTTTAAGGATGAGATACTTCAGTTCAGACACTGTTAGCGGTGGCAACATATAGAGACCTAACAAGCAAGCTTGCAATTGTAGGTTGTTGGTTCAAATCCAGACTTTGAAACGGTGAGAGCAGAGTGCTGCCGAAAGCGAGCCACTAAGCGTAGTTCTGCTCCTTAGTAAAAATTAAAAAAACAGCCTCGAGGAAGACCTTCCAGCTTCTACAAATGATCTCGTATAAAGCAAAAAAAGTTGCAAAACATGCTCAACTTTTGTTTGAAAAAGTAAACTTAACAGTCTAAATGATGACAGATGTCTTCTGGAAGGCTGCACTGGTGGTAATAATGACGTTTTGTATTTATGTGAATAAACAGAGGCTAGTGCAAAGTACAGGCAACAAAACTGTTAATCAGCTGACTGCAGATTAAACGTTTCTCTGTGAAAAGCTCAACAGCAATAATCTATTGTAGCGTCTACAATAGGAAATAAGAAAAAATGATAAATTCAGCAGGGATTTAAATGTTTGCTTAATGCTGCAGTCGGTAACTAACAAAATAGTAGATATATATATATATATATATACATATATATATATATATATATATGTATATATATATATATACATATATATATATATATATATGTATATATATATATATATATATATGCCATATATACTCTAC